>ML662479.1:3981674-4024113 GCA_007570785.1 Antilocapra americana
GGGGATCGGTCCCGTGTCTCCTGCATTGGCAGGCGGATTCTTTGCCGCTGAGCCACCAGGCAAGCCCAGGTGCACGTTGTTTCGCTCTAACGAATGCTGACAGAGTATCCTCTCTGATGGCTGTTACTGGTTTATGCTTGTAACAGCAAGGCATCTTTTCCCTGTAACCTCATCACCATTAAATGCCATGTTTTTTTAAAAAACGTTTCTTCAGCATTACAGAAATTAAGAACATATTTTATTTTTGTTTTAATTTCTATTCATTTATCAGTGAGGTTTAGTTTCTTGTGATACTTTGATCGTGTATGACCTTCCTGAGCTGACTGTTTTTATTTTTAGCCCATTTTCTTACTGAATTGTTCTTTTTTTTTTTTTTTTCCCTGCTTTGTAGCAGTTCTTTTTGTATTTTGGTCTTAGACCTGTTGTGAATTTCGTATTAAAGTCATAACCATCACCATATCTGATTGACTGGACCCCGTTTTCTGACTGCAGCGTGAGAGTTTATTCCAGGGTCTGTTCAGAGGTCATAAAGCTCAGCGATGAGGCCCTGGCGTGCCTAAGAGTGAGTGTGACAGGTGCTTGCTTGTCTGATCTGATTTTGGGAATCATATCAAACTGGGTAAAAACACAGATTACCACTGGGTCCCAGCCCTGCTTTCCTACAACCCTGCAGCCCCAAACTTGGTCTTCCCTTCCTTCTTTCCTTCTTCTCTGCGCCTCACAGCTCCTGGGATCTTAGTTCCCTGACCAGTGGTTGAACTCTAGACCTTGGCGGTGAAAGCACCGTGTCCTAAGTGATCAGCTTCACTTCTGCTGTAGCCCCTTGCTGAACATACACCACGCATGCTGTTCAGTTAGGAAGCTCTGAGCTGTTTGTCTTCTCAAGCCTCGGGATTGGGGTGGGGGCTCCTGGCTTTCTGTGGAGTCAGACCTGAACTCTGCTCCTCCTCCGAGCGACTCTACCGCCGGCTGCCGCCCTCTCTGCATGCCTGCATGGTCTCCATGCCGCTGCCTCCGCTCTGCCTGGACACATTTGTCAGGCAGTTCAGTGAGCTGTCGCTTGAGATGTATGCATTTGATGGATTAAATTATACCTTAAAGTACCATCTGCGTTGGGGCAAAAAAAAATCCTTCCTGTCCATCTCTCTCCCTCCATCACACACATTTCTGTTATCAGCTCCTGAGGGGTAGAAACCACTATTTTTCGTTACATCCCAGCATCTGCTAATGGAGACAGGGCCCTGCTGTTGGAATAGAATTACATGGTTTTTTTTTTTTTTTTCCTGCTGCATGCAGGATCTTAGTTCCCCAGCCTGCGATGGAGCCTGGGCTCCTGCAGCAGAGGCCTGGCACGCTGCACCGCCAGCAAGTTCCCTAGAATTACATTTTTATCCTAAGTGTTTTTTAGAATGGTATCATGTTTTAGTTTGGTAACAATGGTAGCTGTGCAAGTATTATTTAAATTGGTGTTAATGCTCTTTGAACTCTGTTTCTCTCTCTGTCACACACACACAATTTGCAAGGTAAAAACGTGTCCATCTGAAGAAAGAGGAACTGAATGTTTCCTCTGTAGAGCAGATTTTGCCAGAATTTGTGGTTAGCAAGAAAGTGATGTGTTCCGGCAGGGGAATTCTGTTTTGGTTTATTTTTTCCTTCCCAAGAAAAATGCACCAGAAAAAGAGATGTTTGGCCTGCAGGGTTACGGCTGATGGGAGAGGCTGGGGTGGTGAGGGGCCGGAGAGATGGGAGTGGCCGTCCTGGGCCTGCAGTGCATGTTGAGACTAGCTGCCCTGGTGATTAGAACCCAGGCCCGGCGTGCAGGCTGGCGGCCTGGACCCTCGGGGATTCAGACGTGCTGCCCTCTGAAGCACTGTAGCGTCTCTTTATCCTTTGAAGGTGTTCGTTGTAGAATAGTTAAGTCGTGATCAGACTCGAGGTAGAGGTTCTTGGGGAAAGCATCAATAAGGAGATCCAACCAGTCCATCCTAAAGGAAACCAGTCCTGAATATTCACTGGGAGGACTGAGGCTGAAGCTGAAGCTCCAGTACTTTGGCCACCTGATGCGAAGAGCTGACTCACTGGAAAAGACCCTGATGCTGGGAAAGCGTGAAGGTGGGAGGAGAAGGGGGCAGCAGAGGATGAGATGGTTGGATGGCATCGCTGACCCAGTGGACATTTGAGTAGACTCCGGGAGTTGGTGATGGACAGGGAGGCCTGGCGTGCTGCAGTCCACGGGGTTGCAGAGTCGGACACAACTTAGCGACTGACCAACGACGACGATCAGTATCAAAACCTCCTGTGGCCGGGGTGGGCGTGCTCCGCGAGTGGAGCGCCAGGAAAAGCTGAGGCCCCCCTTGGCGCTGTTTCCGGCTGGCCTTGTTGTGGGAGGACACGTGTGCCCTTGGGGTTCAGGGTCTGTCAGCCCGCTCACCCACTCTGAAGAGTGTGCACTGAGCGCGTGTGAGGTGAAGACTCACGCCTGACGAGTTCCAGGGCAGTTGGTGTAAGGTCTGGAGGCAGCTCTGGAAGTATTGAGACAGACTTTCCGAGACTAACCCGCTCTGTGCTGGTGACGTTCTTGCCTACAAGTCTTATGAATGAGTCGTAACCGGACCAGCAAGGTTTCACGTGGACTGTGATTCCACACTTTGAGGAGAGGTTGCTCAAGTAAGGTAACCGCAAACACGAACGTCTTATGAAAGAGGAATCACCCGTGAGCCCACAACCGCGATGTTAGCCTATTTCCCGCTCCTGTGCATCTGTGGGACATAGTTAACCTCAGGCTGTGTTTGCCTCTTGTCTGCTTGGTTCCCTTAGTGTTGTTCTACGCTGCTAAGGAGTTTTCATGCTTTCCTATTTGAGGTCTGCATGATAATGAATCAGGGAGTGTGTATGTGTGCGAGTAGAGTACAAAGGAGGTAAAATGGGATCCTTCACCCGGAGTCAACATTAAAAATTGCCGTGATGCTTGCACTTGGTAAACAAAGCCTCTCTCCTGCTAAACTAGCCCCCACCGAGAGGTGATGGCTGCTGTCAGCGATGCATGTGGAGCCACGGTTCAGTAAGCTCCGTTGTCAGACTTGGAGAGCTGGGGAGATGTCCTTAGGTGACCTCAGTCGTGTCCTGCTTACTGACCTTCTGCGAATACAAGCTCTGAGTCCCTGTGCCCTCTACCGAGGGTGTTTGAAAGAAGCCAGAGCAAAGACACCCCGTGTGGCTCCTGCTTCTGTCAAGTTCCCACCATGCGGCTGGACTCTGCTGAGCGGGGTCGCTTACGCGGTGGTGAAGCGGTCAGTGAGGAGCAGGGAGAGACCGTGAGAGTGGGGCTGTGGTCCCCTCTGGTCAGAGAAGGGAGGGCCCGTGAGGGCGCAGGACGGGGGCTCCCACGACCTGCGCTCTGTCGGCTTTTTGGCGTTTATTTGACTGCACTGGGCCTTAGGTGCGGCGTGTGGACTCCTTAGGCGTGGCCTCTGAGTCTCGTTCCCTGACCAGGGGTGGGACGGCGCCCCCGTGTTGGGAGTGCAGCGTCTTAGCCATGGGACCACCAGGGAAGACCCCAAATGCTCTTTTCCGTTTTTGGCCTGGATAGGTCAGACCACGTGTGTTGATACGTAAAACTGTCCATAGACGTTTTGCACGCCTGTGTGTCTGTTTCCCAGGAGAAAAGTGTCAGGGGACCCCATCGTGTCCCAGATCCTGTGGGATTAAGTGGATTTGCTAATAACTCAGCTTGACAGGCAGAGGTGGGCGCTGGGAATCTTGTTTAAAAATGATTTTGTAGGAGTTTCGGCCTCTCAGCTTCCCCTCTCTAGTTAATATTGCGGATATGTGTATAACGAAATGTGTGTTTTTTTGTGTCAACACCAACCCCAAAGGAGAACCGTGCAGTTAGTTCATCAGTAGGAGATGCCTGGCTCCGCTGTTTCCGGTCTGTGTCTGGTTATACTGGCGCTGGCACAGCCCGCTGGCGAGCCCCACTGTTCACGTGGCCCCCTGGGACCAGCAGGGAGGGGCCCCAGGGCCTCTGGCCTCCGTGTGTTGGGAGGAGGGATGTCTGGGGATGTCACCCCTGTGGGCAGTGCAGAGGCCCTGTGCTTGCACGGGCTCAGGGGACACTCCTGACTTGACGCAGCTCCTTATCTGCAGAGCCGTGATTTCACCTCCCAGCTCCCGAGAAGTTCCAGTCCAGGTGGTGGGGTGGATGGGGCTTCTGAGGACTGACACTCACGGCTGGGGTTTCACACTGAAGGCAGGTTTGAAATCGCGTTGTCAGCTCTTTGGGACCCAAGGCCAGTCTGTGCGGGCGCAGGTCCTTGTCTCGGGGTGGCTTCTGCCCCCCGCGCGTCCTCGTGGGATGGACGCTGAAGTCGGGGTCTCGTGGAAGTCTCTGCAAGAGGTTCAGGTATCCCTGTGCACCCTGAGGGGTTCTGTTCCCCTGAGAGGGGCTCTGCCCGGGGGAGAGGGTATCCGTCCTCCACCTCCCTGGTGGGGGGACTCGGGGGGGGGGGGCGTTGTGCAGGGTGGCGGTGCTGTGTGTTTGCAGTGATGGCCAAGCCCTTCCTTGTTTCTGACATGTAAACTGACGTAATCCTGCGGTGATGCTGTGCAGTGAGGGGTCTCACCCGCCCCACATTACAGGTGGGGAAACTGAGGCACCCAGAGACCGAGACTCGCCCGGCATCTACTGCTGGGGTGCCCTCCGGCGTCCGCCCCGGTGCCGGGTCGGGTTTGCTCTGCTGTCTGCACTGCGGGCCCCTTTCAGGAGCCTGTCTGGAGAATCAGCTTCTGACTGTGGTAACCAGCCCGTCCCAGACGCAGACCCTTCGGTCCTCAAAGGGCTCTTCTGAGAGAAAGGAGATTCCAAGGTTCTGTTCTTGTGGAGACCACCTGAGACCCTGGTGAGATGTGCGGTCTTCTCTTTCCAGGACCGAGAGCGCCGCCCAGAGGGTGTGTCCTCGCGAGGGGACCCAGCCCTGCGCTTCTAAGCCGCCCGGGTTCATTCGGGGCCGGGGGACGTTGGGTGCAGAATCCCAGAAAGAGCAGGAATCCCCCTCGTGTTTGCGATGCTTGGGTTCTGGGGGTCGGGGCGGGCGGGACTAGGTGGGAGCTCAGCCCTCCTCGCCTGGAGAGCCGGCTCCCCACCCTCAGGGCAGATTTAGCTGTGGGGGGAGCGCTGACTCAGTATTTGTCTTCTGTGACATTTTTCACAGTTCCTAGTTTGTCCGAGCCAGTTTCCGAGGCGTTCCGTGTTCCAGTTGATTGACTGTGTTCCTAGTCGTCTACCCCAAAGGCAGCCGGAAGGCAGGGGCCCTGTCTTACTCCCTGTGATCAAGAAATATCTGTTTAAGTGAATTTAATTGTATGTCACTTGGCTTATAACATTGGGTGCTTGCTTGGGATTTTATTAGAGGGACTGAGTTAGGCTGCGAATGCAGGTTCTCTGCGTCGCCTCCGCTGGAATCCAGGGACGAAGTCTGCCAGGTATTTTGGAATATGTTCACTTTCCTGTCCAGAGATCCTAGAAAACCTGAGTCACTTTTAGACGAATCCATCCAGGCCTGGGAGAAGGGTTTTTTTTTTTTTCTTAAAGAACAAAACCAAAACCAGATTGAATTGAACAGAGATGAGTATTCTTTTTGGAACTTTGAACTTCTGCTTTGTCAGTTATTCCAAGATTTCCTGAGTTAGCTAAAATAGTTGTTTTCTTTAAAAACTCTGGAAAAAGTCCCTGGGCCTCCCCACATGAAAGCATTCCAGAAGTGAGAGACCCAAGGAGACTCTGATGAGCAGATTACATGATCCCTCCCAGAGGCAGGTTTGTCAGGTTCCCGAAGACGCAGGGGTCCCTGCGGGCGGGCGCGGGTCAGAGACCATCTGATAGGTGACTTGTCTCGGCCTGGGCTTCAGTTCTGCGACGTCCTGAGGCAGCACACGGGCAGCTTTCCCCTGTGTGGTTTAGCCCCTTGGGCCTCCCGCAGGGAGGAGTGGCCACGCGCAGCGGGGGAAGCTGTGAACGTCAGAGTTCACACGGCTCTGGGGGTTCCCCTGGGACTTAGGGGGTCACATCGCCATGGGACCCAGTGCTCGAGGGACCGGCATCCCCTAGCCAGCAGTTCATTTCAGTCTGAGGTCTTGTCTGGGCACACATCCTGCAGAGACTGGGCACTTGCTGTATGCTTTCACAGATAACCGTATCTTTAAAGTTCTTGCCATTAACGTGCGTGGCACATTGTCCCCATTTTGGAGAGAAGAAAGCCGAATGCGGAGAGGTGAGCTGCCCGTTCACAGTCACGGGAGTTGGCCGTTCGCGCCGAGGCGCCCTGACCTCTGGCCCAGGAGTGTGGTGTGCCCCCGTTCCCCCGCATGTCGTGGGCGTCGAGCGAGGCCCCCGGGCCCCCTCCCCTGGCGTGGGCTCTGGCCCCACGAGTCACCTGGCTCACCCTGACCTCCGGCCGGCCTTGCTGCCGGGCAGTTTTCACACCTGTAAAATGAGTCAGGGTAGCTCCTTGGAGTGTCTGCAGGGTTAGGGAGACATTCCGTAAGCATCCAGAAGGTTCAGACGCCGGTCGTGCCTCCTCTGTGGTCGACCCTGCTCACAGCTGCCCAGGTGACCGTCTTCATCCCGCTTTTGGGCCTGGGGGAGTAGGAGAGGGGGAGCACTTGATTACAGGGTCTCTCTGTACTCAGCGGCCGCGTCTGCCCCGACTGACGTGCACCTTCACAGCCGCGTGGACGCCAGCGAGGCCCCCGGGTCCTGAGTGTGGCCGTGTGGCGTTTCTGCGGCGGCACCCTAGCTCAGCTCTGCTCGCTCCTGCCTGAAACCCACCCTGAGGGTTTTGCAGGTGGATGGTCTTTTCCTTTTTAGTGGACTCCTTCTCTCCGAGTGTGAGTCGTCTGTGCTCCGGGCTCCTTCCCGGGCTAGGAGGATACTTAGTCTGTGTTCACAAGAACTGCAGAGAAGAGAAGGAATTTATTAAGCATTCTTAAAGGCTTTGTCGAGGTGTAATTCACATACCACGTAACTCACCCACTTCCAGCGTGCAGTTCGGTTGTTTTTAGTGTACCGTGAGAGGGATGCAGCCTTCACCACGGTTGATTCTAGAACATTCTCATCATCTGGTACCCATCGGTAGTCACCCCCTTCTCCTCCAGACCCCTCGTCCCCCAGACTACACAACCACTAGTCTATCCCTATGGATTCTCTCTTCTTCACGTTTCATAGGAATAGAACCGTGTGTTAATACTTTGTAGGCCTTAGTGACGACTCCTTTTACCCAGCAGCCTTTTCAGAGTTCATCTGTGTTGTAGCATGAGTCCGTGTTTCTTTTTATGGCTGAATAATACTCCACTGTATGGATGATTCACATCTTACTTACTTGTTCACCAGTCCATGGACATTTGGGCTATTTCCATGTTTTGGTGTTATGACTCACGCTGACACCAGCATCCCTGTGCCCGTCTCTGTGTGGGCACGGCGTTTCGATTCTCGTGGGCGTCCACCTAGGAGTGGAGTCATCGGCTCCCGACCTGTGTTTCACCTTTTGCAGTTAGCTGCCGGGCCTTTTCGCCGCTGAGCGTGTGGGTCCGGCTTCTCCACGACCTCCCGGCGACCCTCACTGCCTGCCTTTCTGATCACAGCCGCCCTGGTGGGGTCCTGAGTGGCCGGCCGTCTTCTCACCTGCTTGCTGGCCTTTTGTACATCCTTGGGCGAAACATCTATTCGGATCACTTGTCAGCCTTTAAAATTAATTTGTCTTTTTTAAAAGCTTGAGTTATGAGTCTTCTTTATGTATTTTAGGCTCAAGTCCCTTATCGGATGCACAGTTTTGTCCATATTCTGTTGGCTGTCTTTTCACTTTCTAGACGATCTTTTAGCATAGTAGGTTTTTGGGTTTTGTTCTTTTGTTGTTGTTGTTTGGCTGCGCTGTGTGGCTTGGCGGATCTTAGTTCCCCAGCCAGAGATCGAACCTGGCCCTGGCAGAGAAAGTGCTGCGTCCTTTCCACTGAGCCACCAGGAAATCCCCAGAAGGTTCTAATTCTGATGAGGCCCAGTAGGTCTGTTTTCTTTCACTGGTCCTTCTGGGGTCATGTCTAGGAAGGCTGTGTGTGACCTAAGGTCACAGAGATTTACTCCTGTGCCTTCTGCTGAGAGTTCTGTAGTTTCAGCTCCGACGTGTGGGGCCATGATCCATCGTGGCTGAGCTGTGCTTGGCGTGGGGATGGCGCCTGGAGGTGGTCTTCTTCGTTTGGAAACCTGGCTGGCTGTCGTCATGCAGCACTTTCGGGGTACACGTGGTGTGTGCTGGGCAGGACCAGGGAGGGAGAGCTCCCTGAGGGGCTTTGCGAGGTGTGTGTGGGAAACCTGTGACTCAGGTGTGCTAGGGGGAGTTCGGCCGGGATGCGCAGGCCAGCCTGAGCCCGGGAGCACTCCCCGGTGAAGCCGCATCTGCGTCGAGCTTCTGAGGCCGGAGGGGATTTGGTTGGAAATTCCCAACTAGCAAGGACAGAGAGCTTGGAGGGACCTTAAGAGATTGTTTGTTTATATTTTGCTTCAAAATATAAACGAATATGTAAAGCAAAATATAAAAACATTTAATGGCTTCCCAGGTGGCTCAGATGGTAAATGATCTGCCTGCAATGTAATCGATCCCTGGGTCTGGAAGATCCCCTGGAGAAGGAAGTGGCAACCCACTCCAGTATTCTTGCCTGGGAAATCCCATGGACAGAGAAACCTGGTGGGCAGTAGTCTATAGGGTCACGAAGAGTTGGACACGACCGACTGACTGAGCATGCACACACAAAAGCACTTAAACCTGCTTTGCAGGAAGGTGGGAAACATCCTTTTCTTGCTGTGTAGGTTGGTTATCCACAAGGCCAATACAGCTTTATAGAATCAGGGTTTTTGTCTTATATTTTTCAGGCAGGTAAACAGATGTAGCTGCAAGTTGGCCGAGAGGCCATGGTGAGGATACACCAGGGTGAGGATGTCACTGCTCAGGGCTCTGTGTGGCCTAGCTCAGGGCTCTGTGTGGCCGAGCACAGAGACAGCCGTCCTGTATGAACGGCTTTCCTGCCGCCAGGGAGGCCTGAGTGCCACTGTGGGGGCGGGGGCGGGGTGGGGAGGGCGTGAGGGAGGGCTTGGGGTCGTCTCGCCTGGGAGACACAGCAGGCCTTGACTTCTCCCTGCGGCCTTCTTGCTCCTAGGAGCTGGATTCTTGCTTTGCGTCGACAAATGCTTGTGGAGCATATACTCTGTGCTGGACATAGTTCTGACTCTCTGGGCTACTAATTGGGAGCAGAGTAAATAAAAAGGCTTGCTGTCGTGGGGTTTCTGTTCTCGCCGTGGAGGTGGATAGTATTTGGTGGACGAAGCGAGTGGACTGACGTGGGAGCTCTGGCTGGGGGGCGGTTAGGGTGCAGCTTGTTGTCACCGAGGAAGCGTCATTGAGAGTGACTTGGGACCGAGTTTCCTGGGAGATGGCCTTGGGTGGTGGGTTTCTGGGGAAGGGGACCCTGGCCAAAGACAGCAGGCGGGGGCGCCCAGGCCAGCAGGTGTGAGCTGCGTTCAGGGGTGGCGCTGGAAGTCAGTGTGGCTGGAGAGAGGGGCCCAGGAGAGCAGGAGTGCCTGGCTGAAAAAGATGAACATTTGGGGCGGGTAGACTGGAGTTGAGGAAACGTCACGTTAAGAGCTGCTCTGCTGAGGGGTTGTCATCCTGACCCTCACTTAGGAAGCTTTAGTTCTTTTTTCTTTTTCTAAAAGTCATTTCATCTGTTGATTTATGGCTGTGCTGGGTCTGCATTGCTGTGCGGACTTTTCTCTAGTTGCGGCAAGCAGGGGCCACTCTGCATGGTGGTGCTTGGGTTCTCATGGTGGTGGCTTCTCTTGTTGGGGAGCTCGAGCCCCAGGGCTCGTGGGCACGGTACTGGGGGCTCCCGGGGCCTAGAGCGTGGGAGCAGTAGTTGGGGCTCCCAGGCCCTAGAATGCGGGTGCGGTACTGGGGGCTCCCAGGCCCTAGAATGCGGGTGCGGTACTGGGGGCTCCCAGGCCCTAGAGCGCGGGTGCAGTACTGGGGGCTCCCGGGGCCTAGAGCGCGGGCGCGGTACTGGGGGCTCCCGGGGCCTAGAGCGCGGGCGTGGTACTGGGGGCCCATGGGCTTAGTGTTCCACAGCACGTGAGATCCTCCTGGACCAGCGATCAACCCGTGTCCCCTGCGTGGCAGGCGGGTCCTTAACCCCCTGAGCCAGCAGGGAGGCCCTTTTTCTTCTTCCCCTTCGTGCTGCTAGGAAGCACACAGAGCTAAGGACTGTGGTGGCTCTGAGGGGGTGTCTCAAGAGGTGCGTTAGCGATGTAGTGTGGTTCATGTGGGTGGATAAAAGCCATTCGGGGAAGTGTCTTAGCAGGAAAAAATGTAGAATTATCGAGGAACTGATTGGAAGGAGAGAATGCAGAATGGAGCGAAGTCCTTTGTGCACAGCAGCGCTCTCCGTGCTGCTCTCTCAACAGCAGACCGCAGTCGGCAGGGGCACAGCTGAGTGACTCTAGTTCTGTCCCTAAGTCATTATGCAGTGTCTGCAGGTAAGTCTTAATAACTTCAAAGAGTACAGAATGTAAAAGGAGAGAAACCAAGATAAAATGGCAGGTGGACTGCGCACAGTATTAATGAGTCAGGGGCCTTCTGGGATGGTGGGTAAAACCAGACGGGAAGTAGTGAGTATGGGCCAGCGCCGGCCGGAACCCCCGGTGTGCTGGGCGTGTCAGCTGGCTCAGCCGGTGGGAGAACTGGAGTCGTTTGCTGAGCTGCACACACGAAGCCCCAGGAGGCAGTTATTTCCCTCTTGGGAATGGACCCAGCAGAAATGCCCGTGCGTCCACTGGGGAGGGCGCTGGCCGGTGCCCAGCAACAGGGCCACCGTCTGCACCCCACGAGCCGCTCGGGGGCTGCACACAGCACGTGGCCTGGAAGCAGAGGCACTCGCCCCGAGTGTGGCGTAAAGCCGGCAGGGCTGGCCTGAGACTTCGGTGTCCGCTCCCCCGGGGAGGAGCAGGGTGAGGGGTGTCTGTCCGGGTGCTGCCGCGCTGCTGTGAAAATGCCCTGCTCCCAGCAGGTGCGAGACGCTCTCGTTTCTGTCAGCACGCCCTGTTTCTATCTAAAAAGGTTTTCGCAGCCATTGGGAAAAGAAACCAGCTGTGTGTTTATTCTGTGTAATGAAATACAGGATGTACAGGTACTTTCCGGACACTTCTATGGAGAAAGTGCACAGACCTCGTGGAAATCATGCCCATCACCTCTGGGATGGCGGTGACTTTGGAGAAGGAAACAGGGCTGGGAGGACGGTGGGCATCTGTAACGTTTAAAAGAATTTTTTTCAGCAAAGAATATGGCACAGCGTCCTCTTGAGTGAAACCTCGGTGGCTACGTGGGTTCTGGTATTTTCTGTATTTTCATGTTTGTTTGAAGTATTTCTTCACAACAAAAACGTGTATGTTTAAAAGTTACATAATAATTCCCGTGATGGCCCAAGGGGTGTAGTGCAGGAGACGCCTGAGACATGGGTGTGATCCCTGGGCAGGGAAGGTCCCCTGGAGGAGGGCATGGCAGCCGACCACAGGGTTCTTGCCTGCAGGATCCCATGGACAGAGGAGCCTGGTGGGCTACAGTCCTTGGGGTCGCAAACAGTCAGACACGACCAAGCACGCATGATGCAATAACAGCAGGGTACCATGGAAGTAAACCTACTCATAGTGGTTATATGAGAGGCTAGGAAGTAGGAAGATTTTTGCTTTTATAGAGAAGTTGAAAGAGGAACGTGGTCATGGAAACTTGGAAACATGCTTGAAGACTGTGTCAGATTACAACTCTGCACACAGTGAGTGGACAGTCGTAGACTGTTGGGCTGGAGGGTTTTATGTTGATATATTGAGATGTTACATTAAATAAATTATTGAAAGAAAAGTGAACCTTAACTGTAATGACACTGAGGCCGCGCGGTTTGTCGGAGCTCCTGAGCTACGGGTAATGAAGAGCCGAGTGGTGATGGATCACTTTTTTGAGGCGAGCTGACCACAGATGGGGCGGGGGCGGGGAGGCTCTGTTTCCTGGCATTGCGGGGGGGCCCATTCCTGACGTTCCTGGCCACAGAGCTGCTGAATTCTCATTTCTGAGGCTGTGGCCCTGATAAGGATGAGGAAACTTCTGCTTCCATTTCCTGAGAACAGTTTGTTAATTTCAGAACAACGGAATAGCTCAGCGTTCCCAAGGATTGAAGCAGTTTCCTGAGTCTGAGAAGGAACATTCAAGTTGAGCATGGCAGGTGTCTGCTGACTGCGTTTCACGCTGTCTTGGTGGAAACGTTGTTGTCTGGAATGTCTTTCATTCCATACCTGGTGACTCGATGAGGCGAGGTGAGCGTCTGCTTCTTCTAGCTGAGGGGTCTGGACCAGGCCCCGTGACCGCGGTTCTCCCACGGCGGCCCTGCGGCCAGCAGCATCACCTGGGAAGTTGTTAGAAACCAGGTTCTTCGGCCCCACCCTAGGCTCTTGGGGGCGGGCAGCACTGAGCGCTTTCACGCGTGACACACGGTGTCGGCTGTTTCTGGGCGTGCCTTCGTGGCGCTGAGCGCAGTTCAGCGTGGACGCCGTCTGAGTCTGAAGTCCATCCCGCACAGCTGAGACTGCCCCCGCGAGCAGTCGCTGCCAGTCCTCTTCTCCCCAGCCCCTGTAGCCCCCACGTCTGCCTTCCCTCTCTGTGACTTCGCTCTGGGAACCCCATGAGGGCGGACTCACACACCCGTGTCTGAGTGTCTGGCCGTCCTCATGGTGCCTCCGGGGGTAGCAGGTCCGGCCGTTGGCACTTTCTGAGGCCAAGCCCTATCTGTTGTGTGGACAGATTGCGCTCGGCCGACCCGTCAGCCGTCAGTGGGCACTTGGGTGCCAAGTCACGTCAGTCGTGTCTGACTCTGCCGCTCTACGGACTGTAGCCCACCAGGCTCCTTGTCCGTGGGCTTCTCCAGGCAAGAATTCTGGAGTGGGCTGGCCGTTTCCTCCTCCAGCGGATCTTCCTGACCCAGGGATTGAACCCGAGGCCCCTGCAGCTCCTGCATTTCAGGCGGGTTCTTTCCCACTGAGGCACCAGGGAAGCCCGGACGCTCGGCAGTCCCACCTTTTGGCTGCCGTGATCCTGGCTGTGCAACCCCGTCTTCTGGTTCTTGCTTTCAGTTCTTTCGGGTGTAGACCCAGAAGTGGAGTTGCTGGATTCTCTGGTGATTCTGTGTTTAATTTTTTGAGAACTGCTGGGCTGTTTTCTGTTGCAGCTGCACCGCTTACAGTCCTGCTGGCCAGTCCCTCCGTGTCCTCGCCCCAGGACATTGTTTTTTTCGACAATAGCTATCTTAACCATTCGTTCTGCATCTGAGCGTGGCTGAGCCTGAGGGTAACCCTGACGCCCGGTGCTCACTTTGGAGGCTTCTGCCCTCACTGAGCCGTGTCCCGCTGGCCGCTGTGTGCGCCGTTCTGGTGGGCCGCGGCCGAGGAGGGCAGAGGAGGTGGAACCCTGAACCCGGAGTCCGTCAGAAGACACTCAGCGGAGACGGTGGGGACCCTCGGCCACTGGCTGCCTTTGGGGGCTGCGTGACCCCCACAGTGGCTTGAAAGCCTCTGTACGGTGAGGGGCTCTCTGCCCGTGGGGAGACCTCCCGGGGGATGTGGGGCTGAGCGGGCTTAGCAGTTTTCCGGGTGCTCAGAGCCGCCTTCCAGAGCCAGCGTGAAGGGTGTGGGGTGGCAGGCTGGCTGCCCCCGTGAGAGGCTCTCCCGCTGGTGGCCCCGTGCCCTCAGTGTTTGCTGAGGTCTGCGCACGCAAAGCAGAGGCGTGTGGGGGACTGCATGGTGTACTGGACAGACCTCGCTGGTCTCCCAGAGCTTTGTGTGGGAGCCAGGGCCCCGGCTCTTAGCTGCTCACAGGACCTGCGGGGCTGGCCTCTTGGGGGCCCCCCAGCAGCAGGGTTACTGCCTGAAGGTCTCGGCAGAGTGTGTTGGGAGGATTGTTGGTTTGGGTGAGTGTCTGGCATCTCTCTGCTCTGATTTGTGGCCAGATGACCTGGAGCTTGCTGGGCCTCCCAGGTGGCTCAGTGGTGAAGCAGCCTGGGCGATGTGGGCGCGACCCCTGGGTCAGGAAGAGCCTCTGGAGGAGGGCGTGGCAGCCCACTCCAGGGTCCCTGCCTGGAGAAGCCCATGGACAGAGGAGGCTGGCGGGCTGCTGGCGCTGTGGTCTGTAGGGTCGCCAAGAGTCGGACACGACTGAGCAGCAGCATCGTCAGACCTGGAGCGCCCAGGAGCATGGGTCTGGATGGGGTTGCGTCCTCGCCAGTGGCGGCCCCTCGGCGTGCTGCAGGAGGGCACGCGTGTAGGTAGCTGGCCTGGGAGTGACCCAGCTGTGGTCGGTGTCACCCCCAGGGCCAGCAGAGCTAAAAGTCCAGTGCGGAGAGGGAAGCCACCCCGTCCTGATGCAGCGCCGGGGAGCGGCTCTCAGACCCGCAGGCCAAGTGCCTCGGGGTGACACCTGCCCGCCCGCTGGGCCCTTACAAGAACTGAACGAGACCACACGGCTCAGCCAAGGCTCCCAGAGGCACTCTGGCCCCCCCCCCCCCCCCCAGCACAGGGCCTCCACTCCCAGGAATTGCTAGTCTGCTGAGTGTAGCGCAGCACGCACGGCCGGCCTCGGGCCCGGGCTCCAGGCTGCTGGCTTTTCAAGGTCAGGGGCCCCGCCACCAGGGCCCCCATGTGGAGTGGTTCTGTGTGGAAGGGTCGGAGTGGGGAGGGTGGGGGCTGCTCTGGAAGGGCCTGTTGGGGCGTTGCAGGGCCCAGTGTGGGCGTCTTTGCCTCCTTTTACTGACTGTAAACAGAGAGCTCAGAGGCGGTCACTGGCCAGCCACACACTGGGGCCTGGAAGCTGGAGTTAAGCCGCTGTCCGTCCGTGGCCACAGCCAGGCTTTGTCCACTACCCTTCAGCACGGGCTCGGCTGGCGCCTCTCGTCTGAGCTGTCTCATCTGTGGGGCTGGGTTGGCGGACGGAGCCTCTTCTGGATGTTGGTCTTGTTGTTGCTCAGTCGCTAGGTCACGTCTGACTCTCTGTGGCCCGTGGACTGCAGCCCCCCAGACTTCTGTTCTTCACTGTCTTGGGGAGTCTGCTCAAACTCGTGTCCTTCCAGCCGCCTCAGCTGGCCTCATGGGGCTGCTTAAACTGGCTTCGGAGGCTCCATCTGAGAACAGTCCTGGGGAACCGCACCCTCCCTGCACTCTGCGTCCTCAGCGTGGGGTCCATCATGTGACAGTGTGTCCTGTTGGAAGCGATACCTTTCTCTTTTTTGTTCTTAAATGTTTTTTCTTAGAAAATACGGCTGTCTGAGTTTAGTAAATTGATATTCAGAATCGTGGCTTTCTTATGATTCAGACTTAAGGAAGGGGTTGTTCTCAAGGTGGTTGAGAGTAATGTCTTTGATTTAAAATGTGTCTTTTGAGTTGTGTTTTAAATCCTCCAGCGATCAAAGTTCGGATTCTTCAGCAGCATGTGATCATTTGGTAATCATTGCTGAGCTTACCTTCTGTCTCGGGACACTGTCTTATTTTAATCATCAGGAAAAGCGTGAAGTTTTCTCTATTAAGCAAGTGTTTTTATCATATAAACTTTTGAATAGAGACCACCTGGTGCTCTTTCAGTGGTCTTTCCCCCCATTAATTTTCTCCTGTTCTTTTGTTATAGCTTTGTTTTACATTAAATAGTTTTTTTTCCCCAGTGTTCATTTACCTTCCCACATTGTTTCAGGTATTATACCTTTGGGGGGTTATTTTCTTGGTGATTGCCATGGGAGTTATAGCGTCTGTGTTTTATAATAGGCTGCCTTGGATGAATACCGTTTGATTTCAGTAATGTATAAACCCTTTGCTTCTCTTCCTTCTCCCCCGTCTGTGCTGTCATCATCATACGAATTGTTGCTTTTGTTCAGTGGCTAAGTCCTGTCTGACTCTGCAACCCCACGGGCTGCAGCACGCCAGGCTCTTCTGTCCTCCCAGAGTCTGCTCAGATCCATGTCTATCGCGCTGGTGATGCCGTCTCACCGCCCTGTCCTCTCCTGCCCCTTGCTCCATGTGGTCTCAGATTTTCCCAACATCAGGGTCTTTTCTGTCTTAACAGATGACATCTGTGTAAGTTGTTCCCCATCAAAACAGACTTATAGCTGTTGCTTTTATACAGTTGTCTTTGAAATCAGTCAGGAAAAAGAACCGCAAATAAAGAAATCTATGAGTGTGGTCAGTATGAAGCATAGCTTGATACTCACTGATACGGTTCCTGGTCCCCCTCACGGCTCCGGGGGTCTGTTTCTTGTAGGGGCGAGCTGCTGCTGAGGAGTCTCATCGGGCACAGGCCCAGGAGCGTCTCTCTGTGTCGTGTGTTTTGCGGGATGGTTGTGCCGGGTGTGGGCTCTTGGCTTCGAGTCCGCTCTCCCGCCTCCTCGTCCTGCATGGTTTCTGGTGGGGAGGAGTGGGCTGTTAGTCTTAAAAAGACTCCTTCGTGTTTGGCAAGTCATTTCTGTCCTGCTGTTTTCAAGATTTCCTCTTTGTATACTTTGAATAGTTTATGATGCATCTTAAGTGTGAATCCCTTTGAGTTTTGTCAAGTTGGAGTTTTTTAGTTCTTTTTATTTAAATCAAATTGAGCCATTATTTATTCAAGCATATTTTCTAAACCTTCCTCCTTTTGGGGATTCTTGTTAGGATTATGTTGGTATGCTTGATGTATCCCTTGGGTCTCTGAGGAGCTATTAATTATTCTACATCCTTTTCTCTTTCTGTCCATCAGACTGGAGAAAATTTCAATTGACATGTCTTTCCATTTGCTGATTCTTCCTTCTTCCCACTCAGATCTGCTGTTGAGCTTCTAGTGAATTTTTTATTTCAGTTGTTGAACTTTTCAGCTCCAGAATTTTTATCTGTTTCTCTTCCATTATTTTGGATTTTTTTATATTCCCTGTTAGGTGGTGTTCTCATACTTTTCCTTAGTTCTTTGGAGGTGGTTCCCTTAGTCCTTTGAAGATATTTAAAATAGCTGATGTGAGGCCTTGGCTAGGCCCAGCACCTGGACTGTCTTCAAGGGCAGTCCTGTCAACTGTGTGTCCCGTCTCCTCACCCGTGTTCGGCCCTGCTTTCTTGCTTCTTTGCACGCCTTAGAAGCTTCTGTTGGAAACTGCCCCCTTTGAGTAACGGAGCCTCTCTGGAAACCGGTCCTCCTCCTGAGCTGCTGCTGCTCTCCGTTGTCGTATGTCTTCTGTTTAACGACTTTTCTGAGCTGATTCGGTAGTGTTTCTGGTGTGAGTTTCCTGGGGTGCCACAGACCCGGTGGCCTGGAACAGTGGGGCTGCATTGTCCACTGTTCCTGAGGTCGCACGCCGGGGGTCAGGGTGCTGGCAGGGGCCTCTCCTCCGAACCCTGCTGGGGAGGATCCTTGTCGGCCCGCCTGGCTCCCGGAGGTGGCCGGCCGGCCGGGTGTCCCAGGGGCTGTGGCTGCCCTGCCCGTGTGTCCGTGCCTGCACGCAGTCTCGCTCTCTTGAGGAACCCCGGTCGTACTGGGTGACGGCCTGGCCCGCTCCACCGTGACCTCGCTGTGGCTTGACTCATTATTGCGTCGGTAGGCGTTCTCTGGATCGGCACAGCCTTTAGTCAGCCTCCAGTGCTCTGAGAAAGCCGACCCTGACGATTTTTGCTTGCGTCCTAATTGCTTTTGTGGAGGGGAGGGCTTTTGGAGATCCTGACTCTGCCTATCTTGCCGGTGTCACCTACATTTTATGGGCTTCCGTAGTGGCTCAGATGGTAAAGACTCCGCCTGCAGTGCAGGAGACCTGGGTGCGATTCCTGGGTTGGGAAGATCCCTGGAGGAGGGAAGGGCTCCCCACTCCAGGGTTCTTGCCTGGAGAACCACAGACAGAGGGGTCTGGGGGGCCCCAGTCCGTGGGGTCACAAAGGGGTCGGACACAACTGAGAGACGCACACACTCTGCCTTGCTTGCTGACTTCGCCTGCCTCTCACACGTGGTTTACAGAGGGAGTGAGTGCATCCCGGCAGTGTGCTCACCGAGGCGTGTGACACGGAGGTCGTCTGTGTGTTTCCCGCCGAGCAGCCGTCACCACTGTCGGTTTCAGAGCATTTCATCACCCCGGAAGACACCCGTTCTTCCTCAGCAGCCGCTCCCCGCCCCCCCGGCCCCCCAGAAGCACCCCGCTGCTGTCCGTTTCTGCAGGTTCACCCCTTTGGGCGTTTCACGGAGATGGAGCCACCTCGCACGTGGTCTGTCGTGAGCGGCTGCTTTTCACTCGCTGTCCTGTGCTCAGGGCTCACCCGTGTTGTAGCGTGAACCTGTGCCTTTTAATGGCGGCATGACACAGTCGCTCAGTCGTGTCCGACTCTGCCGCCCTGCTGTGGGCTGTAGCCCGCCGGGCTCCCCTGTGCGTGGGTTTCTCCAGCTAAGTGCGCTGGGGTGGGCTGTTCCTCCCCCTCCGTGGTGTGCAGTCACCGCTTCTGCTCATCTGTGCAGCTTTGGACGCTTGGGTTCTTCCTCTTTGGCTCTTACGAACAGCGCCCCCGTGGGCATGGCTGCTGGTCCTCACGGGGACACTGGTTCTTGTCTGCCCTGACTATGTGCCAGGAGTGGAGCTGCGTGGCCATGTGGTACCTCTGTCTGGCCTTCTGAGGAACTGCCACCCCTGCGGCACGTGTGAGGGGTTTCTGCGTCTTCACCAGCGCTCAGTGCAATCTTTTTAAGTTGGAGGTGACACAGGGCATCATCTCACTGTACGGTTAGTGGTGCTGAGCCTCTTTTCATACCCTTCCTGGCCATTTCTACATTTTTGGGGAGGTGTCTATTGCAGACCCTTTGCCAGTTTTTAAACTGGGTTATTTGTGCTTTAACTGAATTGTAAGAGTTGGTTTTTTGTTTTGTTTTGTTTTTTCGTATATTCCAGATGCAAGCCCTTTATCAGATGTACTACTTGCAGGTATTTTCTCTGACGAAAAGATTCTTCCCCATTACCTTTTTAGCTTTATTGTTTACTGTTTTCCCACACATTCTGCGCTATAGCTGAAGATTCTGCTTTGCTTCAGAGTGCTGGTTTTCCTTCCTGGAAACACAGTGAATGTCAGTAAAGAGTCACTCAGCAAACATTCCTTGAGCCCCGGTCGTGTGCCAGACCCCCCGGCCCCCTCCCCTGGGTTTGCATCCAGGCTGTGTCTTGATTCCCAGGGCACTTTTAGGGTAATCGTGGCCTGATCTCCATTCTCCCTGGAGTTTGGATTTTTATAGGCTGTGCCTGGCAGTGGCGGACACTCAGAGTGGTTTGCTGTGTGGACGACTTAATGAGCTCAGGGACCCTGGCTTGGTCAGCACCGTGTTCCCTCGAGCTGGCGCTTAAGAAGTGCTTGTTGGCTCCTTGAGGATTCTTGTGGTCCCCGAGGAGGCTGTGTACACAGTTTTAAGGTTGTCAAAGTATTTTTCCTCAGAAAGGAGCTGGGCTCCTGGGAGGACTTGGGAGAACAGGAGCCTTCCATAGCTGTGGTCTCCGCAGGTTTTTAACCGTGAAGGTGCTGGGGATTCATCGTGGGGCACAGCCCTCCACATACCCGCTGCGTACACAGCCATACACGCGCATGCACATATTTACTCATGCACGCAATTAAACACGCGAGCACACACACACACACCTGTATTCACGTGTGCACACACACATGCACACACAGCTATACACGCGTGTGCACGTTTACTCACACACACACACACACTCCTGTATTCATATGTGTGTACACATGTACTCACACACATGTACATGTATAAACACCCCCCTATATCCACATGTACACACACATGCACTCTTGCACACAGCCATACACACATGCGCACATGCTCATGTCTATTCACTCACACACGCATTTGCATACACGCCTTGTATTCATATGTACACCACTCGCACTCATGCATGCACACACATCCCGACCCCCACAGGCACTGCATGCCTGTGCACACTCACACACATTTGCACACTCACATCATTCGCGCGAACACTCTAATAAGTGGTATGCGTGCGCTCTTCTCTGCACTATGCTGCTGCTGCTGTTTAGTCTCTCAGTCATGTCTGACCCTTCGCAACCCCAGGGACTGTAGCCCACCAGGCTCCTCTGTCCACGGGATCCTCCAGGCAGGCAGACTGGGGTCGCTATCCCTCCTCCAGGAGCTCTCTCTGAGCCCGGGTTGCAGCTGCGTCTCCTGCATTGCAGGCGGATTCTGTACTACTGAGCCACCAGGGAAACCCCGTGTGTGTGACAGTGTGACACAGAGAGGAAGAGAGCAGGCCAGCAAGCTGCCGACACTGTCCTGCTCCTGGGGGACTGTCGCCCCCGAGTCCGTGCCCTCCCTGGGGAGCTCCCTGCCTTGGAGCACACGGGGTGGAGCTTCGGCGTGGCGTTTTGAGGCCCTCGGGGGTCCCTGCGCACACATTAAGCTCCTCTTGTTTTCTTTCTTAGTCTTTAAGGTCAATTCAAGGCCGCTGTATTTTGAATTCTAAAACGCTGAGTGATTTCACAGATGGAAATGACCTATTCGTTAATCCCGTGTGAGACTGTGAAGCAGCATCTCGCACTGAAAAAGCCCGTCCTATAACGTGATGGAGCCGCACTGCTGAAGATGGAGGAGATGGAGAAACACAGTTTGTTCTGTTTACAGCAGTGTTTCCTGGAAGAAGACCTTTCCCCCTGAGGGACACCTTAACCTTTATTCTTTTTTCTTAACTGAAAAGAATGCTTTTCTCTAATGTTCTAAACTCTTTGTCCTAAAAACCAAACTGACCTTTTTTTTTGTTTTGTTTTCTTTTTTTTTTTATTTATTTATTTCTTTTTTTTAATTAATTTATTTTTTTTAATTGTTTTTGCCATACATTGTCATGATATCACCATGGGTTTACATATGCTTCCCCTCCGGAACCCCCCCCCCCCTTCCCCCCCCCCCCCCCCCGGGAAATCTCGCTGCACCAGCCCCGAGCATCAGTCCTGGGCTGGCGATTGATTAGACATATGAAAATTAACATGCTTCAGTGCCCTTCTCCCATATCATCCCACCCTTACCCTCATCCACAAAGTCCACGAGTCTATTCTATACATCTGTGTTCCTTTTGCTGTCTCGTATGTTGGGTTCTTGTTACCGTCTTTCTAAATTCCATATATATGCATTAATATACTGTATTGTTGTTTTTGCTTCTGGCTTACTTCACTCTGGATAATGGGCTCCAGTTTCGCATTGTTTACAATAGCCAGGACATGGAAGCAACCTAGATGCCCATCAACTGACGAATGGATAAGAAAGCTGTGGTACATATACACAATGGAATATTACTCAGCAAACTGACCTTTTAACAGGGCTTCCTTGTTTGTTTGGCAGCTTGTTGGACATAAAAGCTCTGATTTGTCTTTGCCTGTCCTGTGAATGACGCGTGGGTGACTTCTCGTGTCTAAGGAAGGCGGGGTGTTAGGGCTCAGTGCTTCGGTTTGTATGAGCAGGAGCACGACTCAGCAGGCGCCGGGCTCAAGCAGACATGCCGGGTTTTACACATCAGGGTGACTGGGTTGGCAGGAAGGCAGCATGCCTCGATTGTGGAAGCGCCTGCTCCTGGAGAAATAGGCCCGTTTCTTTTCTTTTAAACCTTTACTTCATCCCACAGAAAAGGCAAAATCTTGTTTTTTGCATGTGACTTGCAAACATGCCACTTGTTTTCCTCTGCCCGGGTGGAAAACTAGACCTGCCCGGTCCTGGACGTGGGGGTGTACATGCTGATTCACGGCTGCTGGTTTATGAGGGGAGGACGTGGCCCTGAGTGGACGCCTGGCCCGAATGAATGAGCCTGACCTGGGCCAGGACCGGGCTTGGCCAGGTGACGTGGCTGGAGTCCAGTGCTGAGCCAGCAGGCGGGGGTGGGGGGCGGCCTCCGGGCTAAGCCGCGGTGCTCCCCTTCTCTCCGCAGACTCGCCAGCGCCCCCAGTCTGCGAGCCCAGGGCCCCGGAGGCCGGTCAGATGCAGGCGCCACCGGGGAACCCGCTGCTGCTGTCGCTCACGCTGCAGGAGCTGCTGGCCAGGGACGCAGTGCAGGTGGAGCTCGTCCCCGAGAAGAAGGGCCTCTTCCTGAAGCACGTGGAGTATGAGGTGTCCAGCCAGGTACCTGCGGGCGTTGGGGTGGTGGGGGGCGGTGCAGCGAAGATCCCCAGCGCGCGTGCCCCTGCATCCTGCTCTGGCTTCCCCCACCCCCCAGGCACCCGCCCGCCCTCACCACCCTCGGGCCCTGGGATCCTGCCTCTGGACACTTGGTTGGGCTCTGGAGCCCAGACAGGCTGGCCCCTGGTGGTCCTGCAGTGCTGGGCAGTCCCTGGGGAGTAGAATGTGGACCCTGCACTGCAGATCAGGTGCACAGGTGGGTCTGATGTGGGGGGCTCATCCCCAGAGGGTGCCGCGTCCCCGTTAGGGGCGCCCCCAAGGTCAGAGCGATTGGCTGCCGGACACCTGCCCCCTGGATGGCCATGTGCGGGCTGCCTGGTGGCGTCAGCAGTGTTTACCTTTTGTCCCTTTTCCTGTCATTCGAGTTCAGTTAGGACATGTTTTGATAGGAGCTTCTATTCTTTATCCTGGAGATTAAGTCATTGGTGAACTGAGAGCACGTCTGTGTGTGTGTAGTGGGGGGAGCAGGGGGCATTTCGCAGGGTCAGAGTGGCCCCCCACCACTGAGGGCCAGCCGGGTTGCAGACTCAGGTCGCAGCCCTGGAGGGCTCAGGCCGGGGGAGCATCACGATCGTCATCCAGGCAGAAAGGCGCATGTGCAGGTGGGAGCAAGTTCCCCGTGGCGGACGGCTGCTCCTTGGAAGTTAAGGATCGCAGCGTTTGTGCCTCACTGTGTTTTGAAGCCAGGATGCGGGGAGCCTGGAACTAAGCTTTGCTCTGACACTGGCCAGCGCCGCTGCCGAGGGAGGTGGCTGAGGTCAGTGAGGGGCAGCCTCGCCGTCGGGCCTCTGCGGCCGCAGGGGCGTGGGGGTGCCAGCGCCGCCTCTGGGGCCGCCTTACCCGTGGGCCGGGCTCCCGTGTGTGTGACTCGGCGCCCTACAGGCACAGCGGCCTTGTCTTTGGTCTTGTTAAACGGCCCGTTCCTTAAGTCAATCAGTGACCTCATAGTGAGCGTTTTTAAGAGGAGGCCGCTCTGCCCAGGTTACCTCCTGAAATGGGGCCGAAGGGGTGAGCCTGCTAACACTGGGACCTCGGGGAAGGAGGAGGGGCACTCAGCAGGCTGTGCCCCCGCTTGCATGCTTGCTGGAGTTGGAGTCAGTGCAGACGTGGCGTGAGGCCCGACAGAGGTGGGCACACGGAGCCCTGTGCTTTTCCTCTGTGTAGAGTATTTCACAACATACGGGTTGTTACCGTTCAGTCAGTAAGTCGTGTCCAGCTCTTCGTGACCCTATGGACTGCAGCACGCCAGGCCTCGTTGTCCTTCACTGTCTCCTGGAGCTCACTCAGACTCACGTCCATTGAGTCAGTGATGCCATCCAGTCATCTCATCCTTTGTCGTCCCCTTCTCCTCCCACTTTCAGTCTTTCCCAGCATCAGAGTCTTTTTCAATGAGTCGGCTCTTCTCATTAGGTGACCCAAGTATTGGAGCTTCAGCTTCAGCATCAATTCTTCTGATGAATATTCAGGGTTGATTTCTTTTAGGATTGATGGATTTGATCTTTCAGTTCAAGGGACTCTCAAGAGTCTTCTCCAGCATCACAGTTCAAAAACATCAGCTCTTCAGCTCTCAGCCTTCATTTGGTCCAACTCTCACATCCATACATGACCACTGGAAAAACCATAGCTTTGACTAGACAGACTTTTGTTGGCAAAGGAATGTCTCTGCTTTTTAACATGCTGTCTAGGTTGGTGATAGTTTTCCTTCCAAGGAGCAAGCGTCTTTTAATTTCACGGCTGCAGTCACCATCTGCAGTGATTTTGGAGCCCAAGAAAATAAAATCCATCGCCATTTCACTTTTCCTCTTCTGTTTAGAGTTCAAAAAGTTAAATGTGCTTTTAGGTTCACAGCAGGATTGAGGGGGAGGAGCAGATTTCCCACGTTCCCCACTCCAGTCAGCACCCCCGCCAGACGGAGTGTCTGTACAGCTGGTGCACCGCGTGGATGTGTCCTCTCCACCAGAGCCTCCGGTTCACCCGAGAGTCACTCTTGCTGTTGCGCGTCCTCAGGGTGTGGTCCGTGGTTGGAGTCTCTCTGCCCTGAATGTCCGCTGTGTTCCGTCCCTCCATGCTCCAGGCCCCTGCCCTGACCCCAGGCACGGCTGGCCTCTCACTGGCTCCGCAGCTTTGTCTGTCCCGAGCGTCCCGTTGTTGGCCTCACACGGCGCGTCACCATCTCAGACTTCTGTCCTGTGGAGCCTGTAGCTTTTTCATGAGCGGGCTCCTGGGGGAATCTGCTGGTGGTTTCATCTGAGTCACGAGTCTCCCGATCCTCCGTCTCAGTGCTCAGCGTTTGAGCTGCTTGTAGGCAGTCGGATCTCCTTCAGGAGGCTGCTTGTGTTAGCGCTGTTTGCGAGTGTGTGCAGAAGACAGACCCTAAAAGCTCTCCTCACATGACCCCCACGGATGGGAGATGCTGCCGTAAGGTTGAGAACTCCTGGAAAGAGGCTTGCATCTTACAGACGACCCAGAGCAGTAGCTGGTTAACTGAGTGCGCCCTTAGAGCTGTGTGGCCGTTGAAGGCTGCAGCTCCATCCCTTGAGGGCGTGTGGGATCCCCCTAGGTAAAGGCCTGGTGAGAGAACGTGGGGAGTTCCATCCTGCCATCTCCCTGGGTCCTGTTCAGGGACGGGCAGAGCAGGTCGGGAGGTGGTGAAGGCAAGGGTGTCTGGCGAGGACTCAGCGCTGCGCCCTCTCCCCGCAGCGCTTCAAGTCCTGCGTGTACCGCCGCTACAACGACTTCGTGGTCTTCCACGAGACGCTGCTGCACAAGTTCCCCTACCGCATGGTGCCGGCCCTGCCGCCCAAGAGGATGCTGGGAGGTAACGCAGGCGTGCGGGGACCTCGGCGCTGTCCCGTGGTGCTGGGTCCTGCGCTCAGCCTTTGTGAATGTGCAGCTTTCAGCGCACAGGGTCCTGATGGCCTTGGCGGGGGTATCCTAATCCAGTGATTCAGAATTTTAGTACGCTGTTTGGCCATGCTGCGTGGCACGTGGGATTCTAGCTCTCCGACCGGGGATCGAACGCATGCCCCTGAAATGGAAACTTGTGGGCTTAACCACTGGATCGCCAGGGGATTCCCCCAAATAATACTTGAAATACCCTTTTCATGGAGGAGAAAATGGAAACCCACTCCAGTATTCTTGCCTGGAAAATTGCGTGGACAGAGGACCTGGCAGGCTACAGTTCACAGGGTCACAAAGAGTCAGACATGACTGAGCTTGCGTGCACACGGTACATAATGCATAGTTCATACCGCTGTGTGAAGCAAAGGTCTTGTTCAAAATATTAAAACTTAAAAAGCCCCCGCTTCCATCCGTGGTCAGACTGAAGCACCCTCAGGGCATCGTCTTGCGCTTTTACTTCTTTCCCTCCCTCAAAGTGAAAATACCTGACCCAAATGAGGGAGTTTGTCCTTGGATCCATGAGATCTTTTCATAGAGACAGCAGGAAGGGGTTGCAGGGGCGTTCCTCGCAGAGACCTGGCCCACGTGTGTCCCTGGGGGCAGGGCCTGGGGTTGGGGTCGCGGAGCCTTCTCCCGCAGCCTGTGGTCTGTGTCCAGTGCCCCCGGCTGGAAGTGTGTCTGGGGGCCTTCTGTGCAGGAGGCGCTGGGCCCTGAGTGCCAGCCTGGGGGGGCCGTGCCCCAGGCCCACGGTCACCCGTGTCCTTCCCCCAGCCGACAGGGAGTTTATCGAGGCCCGGAGGCGAGCGCTGAAGCGCTTCATCAACCTGGTGGCCCGGCACCCGCCCTTCTCTGAAGACGTGATCCTCAAGCTGTTCCTGTCCTTCAGCGGCCCTGTGAGTACCCAAGGGGAGCCCGGGGGGGCCTGGAGCGCCCCGGCTCTCGTCTCTCCGCTCACTCCCCTGATGCGGTGCCCCAGAGCGTTCTGTTTCCAGGGCGCAGCCATGAGGGCTGTCTCCACTGGGTGGGTGGGAGGCCTCTGGCCCACAGGTGAGCTGCTCTGCAGGAGGGGGCTCTGCGGTTAGGCGGTGACAGATGGGCCAGCGGCTCCCGATGCGGATGTGTGTGCACTTGGGGAAGGCCAGGGTGGATGCAGAGCTGTCCGCAGAGCCGCAGGTGGACAAGTATCCTGGGTGGCGTGGGCTCTGTGTGCCCGTGACTCTGGGGAGTCATCAGGGCGGCCGCGTGCCCTTCCAGATGCCCTCGGCCGATCCGGTCCAGCAGGAAGCTGAGCCACAGCCCTGCTCCCAGCAGAGGGGGCGCTGCTGTGGCATCCCCTTCCAGGCCCGAGTCCTTCGCAGGCGCCGGGGCTTCCCTGTGGACCCTCTCCTCTTGGGTGTGGGCGGAGGGGGCCCCGCGGAGGACTCCCCGCGCTAGAGTGGACACACAGCCGCGGGCCCAGAGCCATGGAGGTGGATTCCCCACGCCCGTCTTACCGCACACTCCCTGGAGGCCAGAGGGGCCTTCGACCCTGGAGATGCCACGGCCTCCCCTCTGGGGTGCCTGTACGTCAGCCCCTTCTGTGGGACCTGCTCCAGACATTCGGGGCGTGCTTGCTGTGACCTCCTGCCCCTGAGCGGAGAGGCTGGCTCTTTTGAACCCTGGGGCCGGACCAGCTTCTGTGGAACAGGGCTCTTGATGGCAGAGGACAGTGCGTGGCGCAGGCGGCCCCTGGCCCCTGCACAGACGGGAGTCCCCCGCCCCTCCCGGGCCCATGCGCTGCTTTGGTGGAGGCGAGCTCTGGGGCCAACGCTCTGCTCCCAGATGCTGCACTTCCTGTACCCGCACGCCACCATGTGTCGGGGTCTCAGCCTGCGTTTCCCGTGGCTCTTCCTGGGGGTGCATCTGAAGGCTCGGCTTTACCGGGGAGCCCCCCTTCCGCGGGCAGAGCTCGGAGCCGGGGCGCGGAACGCCCAGTGCCGCCCGTTCTCTCCTCATCGGCTCTGCTCGGGCTCTGGGCCCTGTCCCGTGGGTCTGCTCGGAGGAGGAAGAGGCTTCCGTGTCTGAGCCCAACACGGGAGCTCCCAGGGCCTGGGGGCCCCACATCTGTCTCCGCGCTCCTGCCCCGTCCGCACGTTCTGTTTTTTTCTGTTTTCTGGAGAGAGGGCTCCTCTGCAGAGCCACTGTCTGCAGCGCTGTCATGAAGCTGGGCTTTTCCGCCTCTGGAAGACCAACCACCCAAACGTCAAGGCCTATGGGGGAAACAGTGGAGCAGGAGACAGGAAGAGGTTATGGGAGTCTGTGTTAGAGACACACGGGGATGCTGCTGTCTCGCAGAGGGACTGGGTCCTCCTTCCAGTGACGTGGATGGTCTCCTGCCCACCTCTCTGCGGCCGGCTGAGGGTCAAGGGTTTCTCTTCTCCCCCTTGCAGGACGTGCAGAACAAGTTGAAGGAATCTGCTCAGTGCGTGGGAGACGAGTTCATGAACTGCAAGCTGGCGGCTCGGGCCAAGGTACTCGCCGACTCTGACGCTCGGCGCCCCCAGAGCAGCAGCACGTCCACAGTTAGTCTGTCATCCGAGTGCCAGGGATCATTCTGAGATGTGTCGTGTGCTTTTCTCACCTAACGCTTGTTTCCTGATCTGAAGCACAGCGGGTGCCAGGCCCATTTTTCAGATGGGAAAATGGAGGCTGCCGTTGGCCAAGGTCCCAGATGTCTCGGCAGCTGCGCCTGCCTGTGACTCAGCTCCCTCTGACCCCAGCGCCCGGCCGCAGGCCCTCGCGCCGTGTCCCCGGGCATTCCGTGACTCGGATGGCTGTGTGCTTGGTCGTCTGCTCTTGGATAGAAGGGAATTGGTGGTTGCACTGGTTTATTTTTAAATTTAGTTCATCTGATCTTTTTCTCAAAAGGATGAAAGTAGCTATTTGGTAGCTTTTTTAGTGATTTTTTCTTAAGCCACTTCTCCAGACATTACCTTCATTTTATTTTGTAAATGGTTTGTTTTTCAAGTGCTGTGTAGTTAATATTAGTTAGTGTTAATGGGTAGTATTAAAGTTGGTGAGGGGTTAGTCTTGGGGAATAAATGAGGACGTCCAGGGGCCTGACCCTGGTGCACAGTCAGGACAGCGCGCTCGCCGTGTCGGACATGAGGACTGTTTTCTGTGGTGTGCACGCGCCGCTGGTTGCTGCTTTTCTTTTGGACAGGAGGGGAGGTCCGGGGTGGGTTCCTGGGCTGGCCGCTGGGTGACCTGGGTCTGGGGTCTGGGCTTGGTCACTTGTTTGGCAGACGGAGCTGCGTCCTCTCCCGTTGCTCATCTCCTGGATGGTTGTCACGTCTGGTGACGACCGTCCCCACCTCCCACTCCGACAGGACTTCCTCCCGGCTGACATCCAGACCCAGTTTGCCATGAGCCGTGAGCTGATTCGAAACATCTACAACAGCTTTCACAAGCTCCGTGATCGGGCCGAGCGGATGGTGTCGCGGGCCATCGACAATGCTGCTGACCTTCTCATATTCGGGAAGGAGCTGAGGCAGGTGACCCTGGGGGGCTCCGCAGGGTCGGTTTTGTGGGGAGGGGCCTTAGATGTGGGTGGCAGGCTTGGAGGAGCAAGTGCGTTTACTGTGTTGACCCTCATTCCAACTCGTTCACCCCAAAGAGGGGGAAGGAAAGGGCTCGGGAGATGGGATGTCATACTTAGAAGAAAGAAAAATGGTGGAGAGTGTGGGCAGAGTGTCAGGTCCTAAACGTAGGCTGCCTCCCCTCCGCCCTTCCTCGATCAGACTGAGAAGAGATCCTAGGAGAGGCCACCCTGGGCTGGTCACGCCCCCTGTCCCCTGGAGGAGGGGCCGGGCCTCCAGCCGGCGCTGCCCAGAACTGCGAGCCTCCAGCCTGGGTCTCACCGACGTGGTTCAGATCTCGGTGGGCAGAGGTCCCAACTTTCTAACAGGCCCCTCGGGCGCCTGCTCTTTGAGCAGTGGGGGTCTCGGTTAGGAGATGTGCAGGGTGCCCTGGGTGGGGGTGTGGTGTCGGGAAGTGGCGGGGTCGGGTTGGCTGCAGGTCCGGCTTCCGGGCCTCAGTGTCTCCTCCTCCCGCAGCGCTTTGGGGTCTGACACGACCCCGCTCCCCTCCTGGGCCTCGCTCAACAGCAGCACATGGGGGTCCCTGAAACAGGCGCTGAAAGGCTTGTCCGTGGAGTTCGCGCTGCTGGCTGACAAGGCCGCACAGCAGGTGAGTGGGCCTGCCCCCGAGGCGCTTGTCTGCGTGGACATCCTGCACCCTGCTGTGCGGGGGTCCCCTCCCGAGGTGGGCGTCGGGCTGAGTCCTGCGTGAGGGTCTCGCGGCTCTCTGGTCGGCTCTGCCCATCCCCGTCTCCCGGGTGGCTCGAGGGAGATCCTCACGCTCTTGGGGGCTGCTGATGCCAGGGGCACACTGGGTCCTGTTCCCGGAGAGCCGACTTCGCTGAGACTGTGAGGTCTGCCCTGACCTTGAAGCTGTCACCTTGCACTTGCCAGGGCGCCCACAGTGGAGCAGGCAGCTCCCTTGTTGCTGTCCTGGCAGGGAGCATTCGGCCACTTGATAACTCATCAGAGCAGCTGGGCTCCCAACACCCCAGAGGCCCCACACAGGCCTCACCCTGGATGCCCAGTTAACCTCAGGAAATGCTTCTATTCTGTGGCAGTGTTACTTGTGTGATAGAAGTCTGCAGAGACTCTTGTCGCTGGGGATTAATTTGCAGTCAGAGAGAAAAGAGAGGTTTAACTGGGTGCTCATATGCTATAAAACTTTCACGTAAGTTTTGAGGAGAGGGCATGCTTCCTGGCTCTTGGGTAAGCGGGCTCTGGGCCACTCTTGGGCGGTTTTAAATGCACTGAAGTGCTGTCACCATGGAGGCCTTGCTGCCTGGCAGAGGCCCGAGGCTCCTTGGTGGTGAGTCAGCGATGGGTGGGTCCGGGGGTGTTCAGGCTCCAAGTGGGTGCTCAGCGGCCTGCACGGCTCAGAGTTGAAACAGGAATCTAGCCGCGTTCCTGGTGTGGAAAGTCCTGGGTTCCTTTCTCAGCGGTCTCCCTGCCCGTCGGTTCCCTTTGGAAACTGAGTGACAGGCGATGTCTGCGTCTCCTGGAATTGGTGCTGGGCTGGCCCATCTCTGGGTCTGAGGGAACCGAGAACGTGGTGTCAGAGGGCTGGTTGGGTATAGATGGGGCGAGCCCGGGCAGCCTGCTCTGCGCTGGCTCGAGTCACATGCAGGGACCTCACCCAGCATTGGTCCCCAGGTCTTTTCTCCATGATTAGAAACGAGAGGGCTGGACCAGATTGTGGACAACTTTTCGTTTGAGCCTCAACCCTCTCCTGAGAGCTCAGTGTGTAAAGCCTGTGGACGAAGCTGGGACCTGGGCCCTGGCCCACAACCCCTCTTGGACAGGTTGACTGGGGGGCACAGAGCAGGTGGGAGCCCTGACTCTGTCGTTTCCAGGCTCTCCTCTGATCCGGCAGTGGATGCAGCTTCTGCCCCGAGGAGGGAGGCCTGTGGCCTCTGATGGGGTGTGGTCTGTAGTTTGCCTCTGAGGCTCTCGGAGTCCTCACACGTGCCGTCACCTCTGCGCAGGCGCAGCGTCCCAGACGTTCCTCGGTGTCTTGGGTGGTTTCTGAGTTGGAGTAGCATTAGCACAGCTTTAACTATTCTAAAGCAGACAGACGGCCCGTGAGGACTTTCCCCGCCAGGGCCAGGGTCCCGTCTCACGCTTGCTGTGCAAGTGAAGACCTTGGAGGGCCTGTTCTCGACCCCGTTTTTACGTATCCTGGATTTATTCGCCCAGACCAGCTGGGAGACCTGCTAACTGTGTCCCAGCCAGATGGGCGAGACTTAGGGTGGGGTTTCCTCCACAGGGACCGCATATGTGCTTTTTTTTAAAGGCACACGTGCTGGTGGTTTAGGGTCTTGTAAAGCATTGGGACCAAAGCCGGGACTTGGTAGCGCATGTCACGTGTAGGAGGCAACCCCGCCGCACACCTGGGGAGGAGTCCCCATTCCCCCGTGTCCCCTGCCGGTCAGGAGGGGCACGGCACCCGTGTGGCCGAGCCCAAGGCTTCGGCTAGGCTCCTGCCGTGTGCTCGGTCGGTTGGCCCACCCGCCCCGTGTTTTCCAGGGCAAACAGGAGGAGAACGATGTGGTGGAGAAGCTGAACCTCTTTCTGGATTTGCTGCAGTCCTACAAAGTGAGTCTCTGGGGCTGCTTGCTCGGGGACAGACCCTTGAAAAGATGCTGTGAGCTCTCAGGGCGTGGCTCTGGGGGAGTGGGACCAGAGCGTGAGGTCAGGGCTGCCGAGGGTGGATGGGCCTCCTGCAGGCTCCCCCCGGGGGGGTGTGGTTCCAACAGGCGTGCCGACAGGCCTCGGGCTTCCCCAGGTGCCCCCATGCGTGAGTGTGTGAGTGTGGCTGTCATTGGCTCTGTAAACGTGAGGGTCTGCCCCAGCGCAGAGTAACGCTGCTTCTTTTAGCAGGCCGAGGTTACAGGAAGTCAGACCTCAGCTCTGGGCCGGAGTGGCTTGCTGACCTTTGGTGGCAGGATGATTCCCTGTGGGCCTTGGTCCTGAGCTCAGGGAGCTGCCCCAGCCCTGGTGGGGAAGGTTCTAGAAGGGATTCCCTTTGAGTGGGGTGGCCGCCAGGTGGCCTCTGCAACTGCAGCCTGTGATTCCCCGGCTCCTGTTCCCACGAGGCCCCTGACTGGGCTGTCCTGGGGCTCCGGGGAGATGCGAGTGTCCTCCTTTGGGAGCCTGTCCGGTCTTGCTGCTGGAGGCACGCTGGCTCTCGGGACGGGCAGTTCCCGGTGTGAGGCCCCGTGCTCGCATGTCCCCGCGGGTCCCTGGCTGTGCTGATTTGCACCGTGAGCCCCTCACAGCCCGGCCCTGGGCGGTTCACCTGGGCCGTCCCTCCGGCGACCACTGAGCGCGCAGAGCGGGATGTGGGTGCGGTGACTGAGGAGGAGAGGGCCTGGCCCGGAGGCCAGCGCCCTGACCGCCCCCCGCCCCCAGGACCTGTGCGAGAGGCATGAGAAGGGCGTGCTGCACAAGCATCAGCGGGCGCTGCACAAGTACAGCCTGATGAGGCGGCAGATGCTGAGCGCCGCCGCGCAGAGCCGTGAGCCCGAGGCCGTGGAGCAGCTAGAGTCCCGCATGGTGGAGGTGCGTCTCCACCGGGTGGGCACGGGCTGGCAGGGGCCCCTCCACCCCACCGTTCTTGGGTGGCTCTGTGAGCCACCCGTGCACCAGTGACAGGGGCACTGTGACCCGGAGGCCAGGCTCGGCCGGGCCCGGGAGGGGCGGCTCCCAGGTGTGCCGGGCCGGGCACCAGGAGGCTCTTTGCTCTGCAGCAGGAGAACGTGATCCAGACCATGGAGCTCCGCAACTACTTCTCCCTGTACTGCCTGCACCAGGAGACACAGCTGGTCCACGTGTACCTGCCTCTCACCTCCCACATCCTCGGGGCCTTCGTCAACTCCCAGATCCAAGGGCACAAGGAGGTGGGTCCCCCACAGCCGCCCGTCCAGGCCGGCGGGCTCCCTCCTTCCTGCAGCGGCCGCCCAGCTGACCTTGACGAGTGACCTGGGAGGGTGGGCGGGGCGCCAGGACCTGAGACAGCTCCTGTCAGACTCTCCTGTCTCCTGGTTGCCAGGGAGACCCGTGAGGCCGTCCTCGTGGTTGCTGGGACGGGGAGGCAGGGGTCCCTGGCCTCAGGAGGAGCTCCAGGAAAGGTCAGAGGCGGAGCTCACAGAACCCTGGACGAGAGCAGAGAGGTGGGGGTCGGTGTGAGGTGCGGCAGTGGCCCCGCCAGCTTCCTGCCGAGGGCCCGCGGGCTGGGGTTCGTGCCCGTGTAGGGACCGTGCAGTCTGCAGCCAGTTCTTGGCTTTCCGGCACCTTGGTGCCCACGGCGCCCGAGGCCAGGGTTCTCTCCCACCCGTTCCGGTTGTCAGCTCTCGGCTCCGGACAGGCTCACGGCAGTGCCCTGTGTGTCCTGTGACCAGCGCAGAGCTTCCTGCAGGTTTCCTGTAGTTCCTGGTGCCCCTGGAGTTCGCTGGGTGCCCTGGTGCCCTCGGGCACAGTTTGTAACTGCAAGTGCGGCTGAGGCAGCAGCAGGGCGCTCGGGCGGGGCCAGGGCTGTACAGTGGTTAGGGCTCCCAGGCGGGTCCTAGCGGCCCGGGGACCACAGGGCGACAGGCAGAGGTGGGCACGTCGGGCGCTGCATTCCTCTCCGGGGGCGACTCGATCCCCCGTCTCGAAACTCGGGGCCTGGACTCGGGTCACCGGACGTGCCCCGGCCGCCCTGCGCTCAGCAGCCCGTGAGCCGCTCTGCCCCAGGCCCGTCTCAGAGCCCCCTCCCACCAGCCCCTGTGGCCCTGATGGTGGGTCCCCCCCTTAGCTGGGCTGGCCTGTGGGGTGGGAAGCCCACCTGCCTGCCTTCTGGGTGTGTCTGTGCTGGCGTGTCGTCCCTGGCTGCCCCCTCCCCTCAGCGGGCCCTCCCGTCTCCTCCCACAGATGAGCAAGGTGTGGAACGACCTGCAGCCCAAGCTCCGCTGCCTCTTCGTGGGACCACACAGCGCCCCGGCCCCCGCGCGGCCCCCCCAGGACTGCCTGTCTGCTCACTAGTGCCCGGAGGGCTCAGGGACAGCTCGGCGCCCTCACTAAAACCTCTTTCCGAACAGTGTGTCCCTGTCTGATTCCCTCAGTCGGTGCCCGCCCCCACCCCGACGGCCCGTGTGTCGGGCGACGCCCCCTATGGAGGGGCCAGCGGCCAGGCCGGGGCTCAGGCGAGGCTGGGGGTCCGGGTAGCCGGGGCTCCCCTCCCTCTGGGGGAGCAAGGCTGAGGCCCCACGGGGTGTGCGCGGCGGCCCTCAGCCCTGCCCGTCCTGACTGCGCTGTGGCCCGTCAGCCTGGTGGTGGGAGTGTCGGGTCCCTGGAGCGGTTTCTCCTACGTGCCCAGAGGAGCGCTCTGGTGTGCGTGTGCCTGCCTCCACGCTCTCGTTGGTGTGTCCGCTGGGCTGGGGCGTGCAAGATGGAGGGAGCGTGGTGTCTGGACGCTCATGAGATGGCGCCTCCACCGCCTGGTCTGTCCAGGTTCATACGGCCACCCGTGCCTTCTGAGGCAGGCCGAGGCTGGCCGCAGTGGGGAGTGGGCTGTGTCTGCTGTTGACCTCTCCTCTTTAGAGCAACGAGACCCCCTTCCAGCCTCCCTCCCGCTCTTTGCAGCTGGCCTCTGCAGCCCAGTGGGGTTGTGTCCGTCTGGGGCTGGGTGTTTCTGCTTTGGACCCTTGATGGGGAAGCGAGGCCTGGAACCCGCCTGCCCCCAACCTCTCACGGTTCTCTGCTAGGGGCAGGGGTGTTGGAGGAGGGTGACTGCAGGGGAGGGCTCCCGAGGGTCTCCCGGGAACACGTTCCTGGTGCAGGGGTCTGCTGTCTGTCTGAGGTCCGCACGCAGGGCCTGGAGGCTCTGGGGGACGGGCAGGCATCCCTGATGAGCTGCACACGTCTGGTCCAGGACGTGGTGTGTTCCGCCCTGACCTGGGCCCGCCACATGTGGGTCCTGCCAGTGCCCCCAGAGCAGCCTCGGCGACTGCGCCCCCTGGCCTGAGTCCATAGCAGACATGTGCCTTCCTGGGCTGGATTGGCCAGTGCCCTGGCGGACGAGGAGGGGCCGTGTGTCCCTGGAGTGCGACCGGCAGCGCCGTTTGTGTTGTTTGTCCCCCCATGGGCTGTTGTCTGTGTTTTGACCTCTGTTGAAATGGTCCACCACCTCGCAGAGGCTCTGTGCTGCCCTGCAGGCCGGCTCCGGGCGCTGTGTCCGCTGGAGCCCTGGAGCGTGACTGCAGGCCTCTGCTGTCCCCGCCCTGCAGTGGAGGCCCCCCCACCCAGGCCCTGGGCCAACGACACGGGGTTGGGGAGCGCCTACCCACACAGGTCACCAGGGCGAGTTCTGGCACCAAAGACTCGAGATGCTGTTTCGGGGTGACTGCTCCTGCACTGGCTCCGTGGACACCAGGATCACGCACGCCTTTAGGGGCTGCGGGGGTGGGAGGGTGCTTTCTAGTCCACGTCCTCGTCACTGCAGGCGTCGGGAGGATGGGGGTGACATTGGGAGGATGGGGTGAGGGGGGGCAGGCTGGGTCCCCCGTGTGGGCAGCTAGGGACAGAGACGCCTTTTCCCCGGAGCCCCCCCCACCCCTCGGCTGCTGCTGGATGTGGGCTTTTTGATCAGCGTCTGTTGGGGAGGGGGAGGGGAGGCCGCTCCAAGGTGGGGGTCCCCACACCCTCCGCATCCTTCCTGCTGCCCAGGCTTCCCTTGCCCCCTGGGAGAGCCTGGCCATGGCCCGCGGAAGGACACCAGTTCTGTGACCCCAGCGGCAGCCCCGCGCCCCTCCCTGGTCCTGGAGGCCTTCAGGCCACGTCCCTCCAGCCTGTGCCCAGCGGCCTCAGTGTGACTCAGCCACGGCCTCGTCACTGGGCGAAGCCGCAGAGAGGGGACGGGAGACTGGGCCGGGGCGCGGTGCAGTGGGCCGCGGATGGGGCTCCACCGCCTGAGCTCAGGGCGGCCCTGCATCTGAGGCCTTTTCTCTTGCTTTGTGCAGAGTTGGTTTATGTATGAAGCACTTTATGAGGGTGCAGGAATCAATGACCACCACATCCAATTAACTGGAATTGTTTACGAATGAGCTACATTCCGAGATTTTTATCAATGAACTTATATAAACAAGTATCATTAAACAAGTATTTATAAAAGTTGCCTCAGGCTGTGAGTCTGTTCGTGACAGATGGATGACCCTCCCGCCCCCACCAGGGGTCCGAAGCTAGGACTACGGGAACAGCCTGTCTTGGGGGTGGGAGGGCGACCAGCTGATGGCTGATGAGACTGGGGTGTGGGCCCTGGGCGCTGACCGCCCCTCGGTTTCCCCTTACCTGGGGGTGGGGGACGGGAGGAGACGGCCCCTGGCGCACCCCGAGGCCCACACACATCCACGTGGGCCTCCCGTGCCGGCTGGCCCCTCACCCTTTGGGCCCGTGTCTCTGCCCATCCCTGTCTGGTGATGCAGATCACAGCCTGGCATGTCTGGGGGCTTCCCCAGGACAGACTGGGCAGGTCATGCTGAGGCCTTGTGGGGAGTGTTCAAAATGCTTTATTTGCTTTTCCATCCAGTCTGCTCCAGACAGACTGGAGGCCCCAGGGGCACAGGCAGCCTGAGGCCAGGGCGCGGCTGGGCAGGGGTCTCGGGGTCTGAGGGGCGAGCCGGCGCCACCCTAGATGGTGTCCACTTCGCGCAGCGTGTGGTCCAGGATGGTGTCCTGACCCTGGAACCTGAAGTAGCCGCGGAATTTCTTTCTCTGAAGCAGCAGCGGGAACCAGTGGCTGTCGTCCGGCCACATGTCCCCAAAGGGGATCTGGTCCAGCGGGAACCACTGTGGGCGCATCTCTGCAGGGGATGAAAAAGCGGAGTCACTGACGCCAGCCCGGATCCCAGGCTGACTTCCTGCGAGGGAGTCACTGAGTTACTCTGTGCGAGGAGCCTGGCCTCCTTCGTTATTTCATCCAGGGGACTGAACCCCCTGTTGTACAGGAGAGGAGGGAGGCTCAGGCCCTGGAGGGCTTCACCGCCTGCCTCTCCCAGCCGCACCCTCACCGTCGCTCTCCGTGGGCGTGCCCTGGACACTGTCTGTGCAGAAGACATGCACGTCCATCAGCTCGGGGTCACCCACGAACTCAAACGTGATCTGGCCCACCTTGAGCAGCGTGTCGACGGTCAGACCGCTCTCTTCCTGCAGCTCCCTGTGGACAGACGGGTGGGGAGACAGGTGGACCGGAAACGACAGTTAAATCAAGGCGCCTGTGTCCATGCGGAACTAGGGAATGGAGCTGGGCGGAGTGGGGAGCACACGTATGTGGCCAAGGGGTCGGGTTTGGGGCTGCTGTTTCGGGGCCCCCAGATGTACCTCCCCAGCTGAGCACCCGGGTACACCGAGTGGCAGCCCCGGCCTGGCCCGGCGCTAGAGCCAGAAGCCCTCACCCGCCCGCTCAGCTCCCTCTGCAGCTGCGGGGCCCCGAGCTGAAGCCTTCCTGCCCAGAGTCCCACTCTGGCCCGCCCTGCTCTCTGAGCTCCGCATCAGACCGCAGGTTCCTCTCAACTCCTTCCCAGAGGAGGGGCGGTTCCCACTCTTTTCACCAAGGAGACATCCCTGCCCTCCCGAGACCAGCCCGCTCGCCTCGTGCCTCGTCTGACCTTGATCATGGGGGATGAGCTTCGGGCCTTCCTCGCTGTGTCCTCCTTCTCAGGACCCCTTTCTCTCCCCCCATCTCCCCGACCTGTGCTGGGAGGAAGGGCCAGGGCCCTGATCCCCCCAACCTGAGCTCACGAGCCAGCTGATCTCATGAGGAAACGAGAATGCCCCCCTGAACACGAGCTCCTACTTAACAACACTTCCCCAAGCTGTGTACGCGCTGTAGGCAGTTCAGGAAACACGCGAGGCCTGGTCACCCAGCAAGAACCCTTGTGACCGCTGGAGTCTTCCCTTCTGGTCTTTCTCCTTCGTGCACCCCTTAGAAAACTGCAGACACAGCACCCGTACCTGGGACCTGTGCTTCTCACACGACGCTGCGGAGCGACGGTCTATACCTGGAGGAATGCATCCAGCTTCTCGGCCGCTGTGTCCCCGAGGATAAACACCCCACCAGCGCATCACACCTTCCTGATGAGCACCCTCAGGCACGCCCTCTGCCACCAGCCCCTCCCCCGGCCTGCTTTCTGGAGGGTCTGCTGTGGGCTCTGGGGGCCCCACGAGCCCTGCAGCTGTGAAGCTCAGCGCCTGTGTCTCCTGTTCACGACTCTCACTTCCCCACTGCTCTGGATTTATTTCTGTGGCCGTAAAACCGTTCTAATTATGTCTGACCTTTAAGAGCTGTAGCTTAAAAAAGGTCTGTTGAAGCTCCGATCTCCACGTTATGTTAGGAACACAGTGCATAATTACTTCTTGTGCCCATGACTAGGAGTCAAGGAGACCAGTGTGTTCACTCAACACGGGCGTTGGGTTAACCGGTCGCCCTCCAGAGCCTAGACTCTGCCCTAACCTCCCTGTGAGGCCGGGGGAGGAGCTGGGTCCACTTGCTGCTGTTCATTGCGGCCCAAGGGACGTCCGAGAGCCGGGATGTACTCATTGCGATGATTAACCAAAATTAGACACGACCCGAAAGAATGAGTGTTTTTGCTAGTAGGGGTGCAAACGGCTCCCCAATTAGACATAACAGAAACACTCAGAGGGGCCTCCCCACCTCTGGCAGCAGGCTGGCGTCACCAACCGATGCCCTGTTTTGACTAATTTTGGTTCATCTTCCCCGAGTCCGTGGCGGGGTATGAAATATCAATCATCTCCTCGGTGTCAGAGCCAAGGCTGTTTCAGGTCTGGATAATTAGGCAGCCGGAGATGACACTGTACCAGTTCTGCTAACGTCTGACTGCATCTCTGGGATGTTCCTCAGATGGCAGGCGGGGAACAGGACGAGTGACACATTAAACCAAGCCGCGGGCAGCCAAGTGCCCCGGTAGGAGTGGGGCGGTGGGGCCGGACCCTGCGGTCCGGAGCCCACTGTGGAGCCTGGGGGCCCGTCTGCTGTTCCTCCTCCAGCCTGGCCTTCCTGAGTTCTCTGAACACCACGCTCTGCGTCTTCACCAGCTCTGGGAATGCCGGTGAGAACGGTGGGCCTGCTCCGCACCCAGAGCCCAAACCTGGCTGCGAGGCGCTGCCGGTCCCCGAGTGCCAGCAGCCCTCCCCCCAAGAGGAGAATGCATCTTCCTTGGTGCCCAGGTGTTCCCCCCAAGTATGTCCTGCACACAGGAAGACAGAGCCAGCCCCACACGCCACCTGAGTCTGCAGGTGAGTGAGGAGCGCACGTTAACCCAGCTCCTGAAGTGGGGCCCGCCCCGGGACCCCAGAGACCTGCTGAGACTGCTTGCCAGAGCAGGGAAGCCAGGGAATGGGGTCTGGGGAGCAGCTACATACACGTGCAAGGAAAGAAGCCAGAGCCGCCGTAGGGGCCGGGGGCGGGGGGGGGGGGGGGGGGCGGTGCAGACCGCAGAGTCGGCTGCCGGAGCCCCTGGGCCCTGGGGCTGGGCTCAGCCTGTGCCTCGGGCATGGGAACCTGCTGCCCGTCCTACCTCCCACCCGCAGGGGCGCCGCAGTCCTTTGTCAGGGGGTCCTGACGCAGGGGGCAGGGATGGGAAGGAGGGGTTCGGCCCGACCGTGTGGGCCCAGTGGATGACACTGGATTTCTCCCCACAAGCCTGAGGGGCGAGAAGGCAGAGGTTAAAGTCTGGAGGCTGTGGGATCGTAGGCACTGCTCAGCGTCTCTGGGCTTCAGTTCTTTCACACGTGAATGTAGTTGGTGTCAAGAAAGAACAGAGACTGTGAGTGAAAGGTCTCCGATACGCTTGTCTTCAGCTCCCCTGAACCAACGAAGAAGCCGAGTGACTGGCCGGCCCCTTGGCTAGCAAGAGGGAACGTGACTTCTACACACACGACCACGGCACAGCAGCAAGCCAGGGTGTCCTCAGCCCGGACCATGCACCCGGCCCAGTCAGTCCTCACGTTTAGTTTCTCACTACATCCTCACAGCGGTCCTCAGCCTGGACCATGTGCCCAGCCCGGTCAGTTGCGGTGGTGGTTTAGTCTCTCAGTCGTGCCAATGCTGCGACCCCACAGGCGGTAGCCCCCCGCCCCCTGCTCCTCTGTCCATGGAATTCTCCAGGCAAGAGTACTGGAGTGGGTTGCCATTTCCTTCTCCAGGCGATCTTCCTGACCCAGGGATGGAACTCAGGTCTCCTGTATTGTAAGTGGTCTCCTGCATTGCAGGCGGATTCTTTGCTGACAGCCACCGGGGAAGCCAAGAGGTAGTAGACACTGTTATTATCCCCACTTCACAGATGAAGAGACTGAGGCTCAAGGATTCAGCCTGTGCTCCAGGTCACATGGCTCTGAGTGGTCAGGGGTCTGGCTCTACAGCCTGAATCCTTGTCCCTTGTGGGAACTGGCTCTGCAGTCAGGCCTGGCCCTCCCCTCACCTCTTGGCCCCATCCTCGATGGTCTCTCCTTCTTCAACTTTGCCCCCGAAGCCGTTCCACCTGCCAGCCCCGAAGCCTCGTTTCTTCATGCCCAGGAGGACTCGCTGAGGCTGCAGCACCAGGACCAGCGTGTAGAGCCTTGACGAGCGCATGGTGCCTTTGGGTTCTGTGAGGAAGGCAAGGGGCTGGGTCAGCCTGATTTGGGTGTGGATGGGTGTGCATGGAAGCATGAGCATTTTGGTAGCCAGGGGCCAGGTGGGCCGGAAATGTGTGCTGGAGAGCAGGGAGAGGCAACGTCCCAGCTCTGCCCGATGTGGCAGATTTTCTGGGGTGGACGGTGACCTGGCCCTCCGACCTAGCAGTATCAGTCCCGGGCCCTTTGCTTGCTGGGCTGATGCAGGTCAGGCAATGACCAGGTGGTCCCTGCCTCTCTCCTTAGCGCAGGGCTGTTCTTGCTCCTGCGTCCATCTCTGAGCCCACCTGGCATGAAGTGAACCATGCTTTTTACCCAACGGTTCTTGGGTCTGGCTTTTGCTTTTGGCCTTTTTATTATGGGGCTTTTGGCTACTGGATTCTGGTTTCTACCTCTCTGCAGTAGCAGACCCCCAGATTCCAGAGAAATGTACAACTCTGATAGTGGAGAGCCCACCCAGCGAGGCCTGGCCGGTCTGCCCTGCTATGACAGGTTTTCACATTCTGCTCACAACCATTGCTGCTCTGGGACCTGTGCTCAGGGCCTGGAACCCCACTCCTGCCCAAATGTGTGTGGTCCAGAGAAGGACCCTGCAGGGGACGTCTGGTCACTGCCGGAGACATGCTGGAGGTCCAGGACCATGCTGCCTGTCCTTCCATCCTCATCCCAGTCTGGGGCCACACTGGAGGAGATGCGGGATTCGGGACCAGGGATGCTCCCAGAAGTCACGGTGTCTGAGAACAGGGACTGAAGCCTGGGTCCTGGTGCTGGCGGCAGCTGGTGCGTAGTGGGTCTCTGGGTCCAGCCTCCCTTTAACCTGTGGACTTAGTCATGTTGCTGACCTGTTAAGGCGCAAAGCCCCGACTTCCTAAATTAACTCTCAGCTGTCAGTTATTAGGCACCGATCCTATACTTTCCAAAACGTACCCCACTTAACAGACCCAACAACTCTGAGCTGAGACTTGGCGTCTCCGTTTTCGGCCAAGGAGACTGAAGCTCAGAAAAGCTAAGTCTGACAGAAAATCAAACAGCAGGGCCGTACCCCACCGCGGGTCTACCTGCCGTCGAAGTTCAGCTGGCCGCAGCTCTTGGCGCGACCGTCAGGCGGGTCCCGGGGGCCCAGGTGATGTCAGGGGCCAGGCGGCCCCTTTCTCGGCAGGGCGGCCTCCGAACGGGTCGCCGGTCCACCGGGGCCCGCGGCTAGGGTTTGAACGGACAACGCGCCGTCGAGCGCCAGGCTCGGGCTCCCGTATCCGGGGCCGCCCGCGCAGGTCCCCAGCTGCCCTTGGGCGGGCCCCAGGCCCACCTCCGGCGCCCGCGCCCCCTGCTCGCCCGCGCCCCCTGCTCGCCCGCGCTCCCAGACTGGGCGCGCCCGCGCTCCCGGACTCACCCGCGTCCGCGCCCGCGCCCCCGGACTCACCCGCGCCCGCGCCCCCTGCGCACCCGCGCCCCTGCTCGCCCGCGCTCCCAGACTCGGCGCGCCCGCGCCCGCGCTCCCGGACTCACCCGCGCCCGCGCCCGCGCTCCCGGACTCGCCCGCGCCGGGCACTGCGCGCGCCTTTCGAACCCACGAGCCGCTTCCGGGGGCGTGGCCTCTGGCGGAAGTGAGGCCGGTACTTCCGGTGGCGGCTGCCGGAGCGGGCCCGCGTCCATGGCGGGGTGAGCGGTGAGGCGGCTGAGACGGGCGGTCGGTGGGCGCGGCGGCTGGAATTAGTGGGGCACCTGCTGCGTGTGTACGGGAGGCGGAGTGGCCAGGCGCCGGCCCCGGTTTTCCGGCCCGCAGAGGGGCTCAGAGCCTACCTCCTTCTCGCCCGGCCCCGGCGAGGCGACGAGGGGAGCCGTGCGACCGCGGAGCGGCCGGCCGAGGCCCCGGGAGCGACGGCGGGCGGAGGGCCGCTGCTGGCGTGGGTCGCCCGTGCCGAGCACCGCGCCGCGGGCCCGAGGCCGGGTCTCGGG
>ML662479.1:4024513-4073587 GCA_007570785.1 Antilocapra americana
GCGGGCTCGGGGGCGCGCCGGGCGGGCTCGGGGGCGCGCCGGGCGGGCTGGGGGCGCGCGCCTGCACTCGGCGCCGCTCCGCCGGCCGGGGCCGCTGCGCCCTCTGACCTTGAGCCTCCTTGCGCCCTTTGAAGGCGGCAGTTCACAAGTATTGTCTCCAGATCTTTGTCGACAGGTTTTCACGCTGAGGGAACTTTGCCTGGGAGCCACGAAACTAATAATAGGGTTTTTTTTTGTCAGAAGAAAAGAATGTAGATACTTTGTAGGGTTGTTCCCTGAGTTAAATAAAGGGAGATGTAGATAACCAGTGGCGGTCGATAAACTTTTTAAAAGCCCCACTTTCCAAAGAGGCTTGAAAATTGCCCTTCTAAGCTATACACAGGGCAAGTTAAATTTTATTACAAAATGTGACAGGTTGGTCAGACCCTGTGCTGCCCACCGAAGCGGTGAAAGTAAGGCAAAGGACCTGGCCTCCTCGTGTTTTTTTTTTTTGAAATCTCTTAAAGCTCAATGAAAATTTGTATTCTGTGAGAAAGAATGTTACTTTCATGAAATTTATCAGTATTTTCAACCAGTGACTATCATTACCCTTTGAGATTTTCTTCTGAAGAAAACTTCAGGAGAGAAAAACATCTTTTGACCACAGAGGAGAGGCCTGCTGTATTTTGCTCAGGCTCTTGTTACCAAGCACCCCAGGATGGGCAACTGAAAGAGCAGAAATTTACTGGCTCAGTGTCTGGAGTCTGGAAAACTGAAATGAAATTATCAGCAGGATTAGTCTCTGAAGCCTCTCTCCTTGACTTACAGACGGCCGTCTTCTCTCTGTGTCTTCACTTGGTCTTTGTCCTTGTGTGTGTGTCTGTGTCTTGATGTCTTCTTATAAGGACACCGGTATTGGATAGAGCCCACCCGTTTAAGGTAGTGGCAAAGAACCCACCTGCCAGTGCAGGAGACATAAGAAATGCGAGTTCAATCCCTGGGTTGGGAAGACCCCCTGGAGAAGGAAATGGCAACACACTCCAGTATTCCTGCCTGGAGATTCCCATGGACAGAGAACCCTGGCAGTCTACAGTCCAAAGGGTCTCAGAGAGTCGGACACAAATGAAGTGACTCAGCACGCACACACACGACTTTATTTTACCTTAATTATCTCATTAAAGACCAGTCATATCTTGAGGTACTGGGGGTTAGGACTTTCCCATATAGACTTTGGGCTTCCTAGGTGGTGCTAATGGGAAAGAATCTACCTGCCAATGCTGGAAACATAAGACAGGATTGAATCCCTGGGTTGGGAAGATCCCCTGGAGAAGGAAATGGCAACCCACTCTAGTATCTCTACCTGGAAAATTCCGTGGAAGAGGAGCCTAGTGGGCTGCAGTGCATGGGGTCTCAAGGAGTTGGGCCTGACTGAGCGCACGTGCAGACTCAGGGGTGCGGCTCAGCCCACAACGCCTTTCGGGCTGTAGCCTTGTCCAGTCGCCTCTCCCACTTGGGCCATAGCGACCTGTCTCTAAAGATTTGTGGGTTGCACCTGGGGCCCCACTGGCCTATGTGATGCCAACCTGCTTGCTCCCTTTTCCTCACCAGATCCTTGAAACTGGTGTGGGCTTCCCTTCAGCGTCAAAGGTTCCACACCACTGGGAGTTGCTACAAGGGCCGGACTGGCGCTGAGCACCTGTGGATGACGCGGCATTTGAGGGACCCATTTGTGAAAGCTGCGAAGGTGGAAAGTTACCGGTGTCGAAGTGCCTTCAAGCTCCTGGAAATGAACGAGAGGCACCAAATCCTACGGCCCGGCCTCCGGGTGTTAGACTGCGGTGCCGCTCCTGGCGCGTGGAGCCAGGTGGCTGTGCAGAGAGTCAACGCTACGGGCGCAGGTGGGGCCTCTGCACTCAGGGGCCATCCCACCACTGTGGTTTAGATGCAGGCCGGTCGCCCTTTTCAGGGCACACAGAACAGCCAAGTCGCCTTGTGAAAGCATGTGCTTCTGCATGCTGTTTTAGTAGGAAGGGTACAAACAGAACACTGACATTTTCAAAGAGGGAGGTGGAAAGGGGGAGTGAAGGTGAAAGTACCCAGGACCACACCGTGGTAGAGCGTAGGTAAACACGTTGGTGTGTGTCCCATGCCCGTGTCGCTGATGCATGGCCTCAGCAACGAATCAGACAGCTGTCTGTAAGTCAAGTTTCTTTCCTCAGCAAGAAATTGCGGAGCGATTTCTTTTTGCTTGCTGATAGATTGACATCTTCCCTTGACAGGACAACTGAATCAACCTGGGGGTTTCCTGGAGTTGCTCCTGGGGCTGCCCAGGGAGTCCTTGTGGCTCTGGATTCTCCACTTTTGCCCAACTCGAGGGACTTAGTTCTTATCTCTTTTATATTTGGGAGTTTTGACTAAGATCATATGTATAAAAAAGTTGCTTCTGACCAGTAGATCAACTAACTACCCAGACAAGGTAGAAAATGATGCCATCCATTTCAACAGCTGCCACTATCCCAGATAATGGCTATACTGTTGGTGTTTAGCCAGTCTCCTCAATCGTGGGCATCAAGATTGCCTTTGAGTCTCGTAGGTGAGGAGTGCTAAGTCAGCACTCCTTAGCACTTGTATTTCCTGCTGTAACTTCCGAGGGTGCCACCTGCACTGGCAGGTCACAGAGCTCTCTCCCATACGCCTTAGAATGGGTGTGTGTGCCCATCTTCCTGATGAGAAAATTGAGATCTGCAGGGCTTTAGTGACCTGCTGAAAGTACAGATCCAGGCGTGCCACTCCCTGGGTTTGTCATCAGTCTACTCTGGGTAAGATGCCTCAAGGGGGTTTAGAACAGTTTAAGAACATTTCTTACAAGCTCAGTAAATCGTTCAAGTGAGTGAATCTGTGTCAAAAACTTCAGTTCATTTTCCCACCACTGAGTCTATCCACAGACTTCCTAATGACTGATTTTAGAGGTTCCTGTCCCCCTAATTGCTCTTCAGGAGAAGCAGGAAAACAGCTAAGTTTAACCTGTAGGAAGAGGTGGGAGAAGCAGAGACTGTACATAAATGGCTTGGGTTCTTTTACTCCCAAAAGAAGTTGCAAAAATGCAACCAAAGACATTTGCTTTTAGAAGGCACTTCCTGGGGCTGCAGTACATGGGACGTTAAAGGAACGAGCCCAAGTGTGTAAAATGCGACGAGAGCTGTCCCTCTCTCCACGGCTGAAAGCAGAGAGTTTTTGCCTTTGAAAAATGAGGCGCCCTGCAGAATAGCGGGACTTCTCATCTTTAGATAAAGATCAAATACCCTGCCCCTCACCCGCAGAGCAGCCTTTTTACTAAGCAGAGCAGCTCTGAGTCTGTGACTGTTCCTTCATGGATCTGCCCTGGTGTGCAGGGAGTAGTGCTGGGAGGGGCTGCGGCCTTGCAGGCAGGAAATCTTTCAGGTGAAGTGAGACTGACATCTTATGTCACAGCTGTATCAGATGTGGGCAGGGTATCAGTTTTACCTTATTTACAGGCTGTCCACTTTCTCCTCCTGGCTTGTTTCTAATAGTTTCTACTTTGAAAGAAATTGGATTAAACTGCAGAATGGAACTGTTGCTTTAATCCAGAGGTACTTTATATAACAATGTGTCCTTCTCTGTTCTAGTTTATCAAAAAGGCCCCCCAGAGATAAGAACCCTTTAAGGAGAGAGAGTGAAATGGAGTCAGAGGTGGAGTATCAAGGCCAGGGTGTGGCCCCAAGTCTGCCTGGCCCCTGGGATAGTCAGGTTTCCTCTCCCAGCCTCAGTTTCCTCACATGTAGAGGGAAGACCACCACTCCCCGCCCACCACATGTTTTCTAACAGGAAAATCCTGTGTCCTCATTTTTACATATTAGTTCTTTTTCTCAGTCCTGACTTACATATACGCACACACACACATATATATATTTTTCACTTAGTCTGTGCCATGTGGGTTCTTATTCCCCAACTAGGGATCGAATCTGTGCCCTCTGAATTTGAAGCATGCACTCTTAACCCTGGACTGCTAGAGAAAGTCCCCTTTATCTCTGTTTTATTATTTTGTTACATGTTCTTTTTGTGGGAAGATTTTGGGGTGTCAATGAGTAAGTACCTTGACCATTTCTTCCTTAGACCCCAGTGCTCCTGTTGGCTTTGTGCTTGGGGTAGATCTTCTCCACATATTCCCTCTGGAAGGAGCAACGTTTCTGTGCCCTGCTGATGTGACTGACCCTGGAACCTTCTGGAAAATCCGAGAACTGCTTCCTGGTGGGAGAGCAGACGTGATCCTGAGTGACATGGCACCCAACGCCACGGGGATCCGGGGCCTCGACCATGACAGGCTCATTAGCTTGTGCTTGTCCCTTCTGGACATGGTTCCAGATGTCCTGCACCCCAGGGGGACATTCCTTTGCAAAACCTGGGCTGGAAGTCAGAGCCATCGGTTACAGAAGAGGCTGACTGAGGAATTCCAGAACACGAGGACTATAAAGCCCGAGGCCAGCAGGAAGGAATCATCTGAGGTGTACCTCCTGGCCACACAGTACCGAGGGAAGCCGGGAGGTTTGTGAAGGGCTGAGCGTGCGTTCTGCTGGTTGCTCTCCGTCACTGCAGGTGTAGCTTGAGCTCTGTCCTGACGTGTGGCTGGGGAGGTCGAGCTGGATCTGGGATGCAGCAGGCAGGACAGACGGGGGACCTGGTTTTAAGACAAAACTATATTCAGTGTTCATGATATATGACCATCTATGATTTACAAAAAGGTTGCTATAGCATGATTTGTGAGGAGGAGCTACCATGAGCAAGAGACAGAAGGATGAAAAGCCTGGGATGCATGGGGACACTGAGGCAGAAACACACAGACGCCTTCATGGGATTTTCTCGCCACACTTAGCATGTCACAGAGGAGCTGGCTTCCACCATCACCGCAGAACAGTCCCCAGGTTTCCAGGTGTTACTGTGTACAGTGTAATGTAGAAAAGTCTGAACCTTCAGTCTGGGGATTTGTTTCCATCTCTGTGGTGAATGATCCGGAAATACTCCAAGCAGTGAGAGCACCTTAGGGAAGACATTTGGTATGAATTATGTATAGGGGGGCAGTGTGAAACGAAATGTTTCTATAACATGCCAGGCTCCAGAGACTTAAAGGTAATAACCAAAGCAAGCAGACACATGGTGTGTTTATTTCCTTCTACTCTCTTCCAGGAACTCAAGGTTATAAATAACAGGGTGTAATATTTTCTGGAATTTCCCTACTTAAAAAAAATTGATTTATTTGAAACCATTTCCAGAGGAGTGCTCATCCCTTAAGGGTATATTGACTGTAATGATGATTAAATCTTGTCGACTGAAAACAAATGCACAACCTAAAAAGCTGGGAGTTATATGTTTTATTTGGCAGATGAAACTGGGGACTTAAGCCTGGGACACAGTATTTCTGGTAACTGAGGGACTGCCCCGGAGAGGGAGAGGAGTTTTCAGAACAAAGACCAGGTGCTTGGGACATCAAAAGATTTCTGGTTAATAAAAAACTAGATATCTCCAGGACTTCAGTGCTTTCCTATGTGTGGAAAGATGCAGGAGTCTCAGGCTCACTTAAGTTCCTCTGACGTGTACCTTAGCTGTCTGGGGCCAGCATCCTGTGCTTTCTCACCCTGAGTCTCCTCGGGGTGCACTGTCGCGGTTGGAGGTGGGGTGGCGGCAGCTGCAGATGATTTGGTGGCCGACATGTTTTTGGGCTTCCCTGGTGGCTCAGATGGTAAAGAATCTGCCTGCAATGCAGGAGACCCATGTTCATTCCCTGGGTTGGGAAGAGTTCCTGGAGAAGGGGATGGCTACTCACTCCATTATTCTTGCCTGGAGAATCCCATGGACAGAGGAGTGTAGCCGACTACAGCCTCTGGGGTCACAGTGAGACGTGACTGAGCAACTGATCTATTTTCACCCTGAGCTTATCCTTATGAGTGGCTGATGGCTGCAACATTCTTTACTGATATGGCAGGCAGCATTTTTAGTTCACAAATCCCAAGGATGGCTGGGGGCAGAAATGGGGACTTAGGGTAGTCCAGACCCCCGAGGTCGTCTGCAGGCTGGCCTTATAACTTTTGCTTTCGTCTTATTTTCACTTGCCCGGTGTCCTACATCCTCCACTACATTCTCTGCCTTCGCATCGTCTTTCCTTCTGGCGACACAGATTCATGGTTTACTCTCTGGAAATTCAGTGCAGACCCTTGGGGGCTTCGCTGGGGTTGGGGAAGAGGAAGAAGGGACTTGAGAGACCCGTTAGTGGAGATTCCAGGAAGGACCTGCTGGCTGTGGCTGACCGCGTCCGCCCTTGCTGCCTGGAGAATGGGACCCAGACGACGGCTCCGCACCCCGACAGCTCCCAGGGCGCTTGGAGGACAGCTCAGTAGCGTAGTATTTCCTGTTTTTTTTTTTTTTTAGAGAGAAAAGTAAAAACGCACTAATTAATTCAAGCAAACACCGCAGTGGCAAACGCTGCGGACTCGTCAGGAGCGCAAGCAAGTTTGGCTCCAGGAGGCCGCCGTCGGGCGGCGCTGTTCCTCACGAGACAGCGAGACAGTCGCGCAGCGGCAGCCCGGCCAGCGGCGGGCAGGGGCACCGAGGGAGTCCCGCGCGCAGCCCTCGGTCCCGAGCGCCCTCCGAGCCGCGGCGCCCGGCCCGGGGCGGCCACGGAGCCCCCGCGACAGCCGGCGCGCCGGCCGAGCTTTACGGCAGGTCCGCCCTGGTCTCGCGAGAGCGCGGGCGCACGTCTCGCGATGGGCGGGCTCGGGCGTGAGGAGGGAGATCCGAGCGCGGCGGCGGAGGCGGCGGCTGCAGGCGGCCGGGGCGGTGAGGCGCGCGGCGGGGCCGGGCGGGGAGGCCCTCCGCGGGCTGCGGCCGCGCCCTCGGCGTCCCCGCGCCCCTCAGACTCCCGGCGCGCGCCGAGCCCGCTCGCCCACCGGGCCGGGTCCCGCCGGCGCGCGCCGCGCTCGGTGCTCTGCGCCGGGCCTCCGGTCGGCCCGCCAGGCCCTCCCCTCCGAGCGGAGCCGGACGCGGCGGGGCGCAGGCGGCCTCGGCCGAGAGGGGTTCGGCGGGCCCCGCCCCGGGCGGGCGCCGCCTCGGTTCCCGCGGGCTGGCCGCGGGCGCCGGCCCCTGTGCCCCGAGCGGGCCGTGGGGCGCCACCGCTTCCCTTCCACCGGCGACCCCGGGGGCGGTGGGGGCGCCTCGCCCAGAGTCGCACTCCCGGCAGGCAGGGGGGCGGGCCCTGGGTTGGGAGAGAGCAGTGGAGGAGCGGGGAACTCGGCAGGCCGGCGAAAGAGCCCGGGGCGCTGAGAACTGGCGCTGTGGGTGGTGGGGATCCCGTAACGTCTGCAGGCTCCCTCAGGACGGGGCGGGCGCTGGAGAGTCAGGGTGCTCCGCTCGCCAGCTCAGGGTTCCCTTCAGAGCAGCTGGCATCCAGCAGTGAGGCCTCTGGAAGACCTGAGTCTCCTGGATGCGGAGGATGGCGTTTGAGCTGCCACCTCTTCCCTTGCCTTAGGGAGCGGCCTGGTTCCAGGCAGGTGAACATGCACGTGTTCTTTTCATTCTGGTGTATAAGGTGCATCAGCTCTTACAGGGGACCCTGTCTTGAGAAGAGGGTATATTGGCTAAATTTCCCATCGCGGGATGGCAAGTATTATCAGTTCATTTCAATCGCTCAGTCGTGTCTGACTCTTTGCAACCCATGGACTGTAGCACACCAGGCCTCCCTGTCCATCACCAGCTCCTGGGAAGTTATTATGGCCCTGGTCAAACAGTGGTTTGCCCTCTGGAGCAGAGTGCTGCTGCCTGGCTCCACGCAGGCCATCTCTCTCTACCAGCCTCACAGTGCTCTTGAGTGCTCCTCCCTGGTCTCTCTGCCAGTTCACTTTCCGTTTGTATGAAGGAGAGGTAGAACAGCTGTGGTGTGCAAGAGTGGAAAGGACAGCCTCCAGAAAACAAGGGCTCTGTGTTCACAAGACCAGTTGTTGTTTAGTTGGTACGTCACATCTGACTCTTGGAGACTCCATGGATTATAGCCCACCAGGTTCCTCTGTCCATGGGATTTCCCATGCAAGAACACTGGAATGGGTTGCTATTCCCTCCACCAGGGGATCTTCCTGACCCAGGGATCAAATTCGGGTCTCCTGCAACGGCAGGTGGGTTCTTTACCACTGAGCCACCAGGGAATCCCAGTGCGCAAGGTCAAGGTTCTTGTTAAATGGGGAACTCAGAATCAAACCAAGATTCTTCAGTTTTTTGGAGGTGGGGAGTGGGTTGAGGGCAGGTGTTTTCCATCTACTACTTAGAGGTTGTCAGTGAGAGCTGTCTGCTTGCCTCAGAGGAACATGGTATGCATCTGGAGGATTCACATCTTTCGGCTGTTCACTGTGCTGGGACACTCCCACCCTTTCGGACTGGTAGACTCCCTGGTGTGAGGCTGTGATTAGCACAGGTTTGGGGATGCAGGCTCTTCGCTGCTGCTTGTCCTCGGCCTGCACACCTTGGCCTGTGGAGCACGGTCGACCTTAGAGCCAGACAGACCCATGTTCCTGTCTCAGTTCTATAACTCTGGAAGCCTCACCTCTAAGATAATATTCAAGAAGACCTGCTTCATCTGCCACTTCTGAGGACTGCGATACCGTATGTGGAATTACAAGCAGAGTGACAGTTACTCTGTGCGATAGCTGTGCTGTCTGCATTTGGAGCCTTCTCTTGGGCCCTGTAATCCGCCCAGCCTTGAGAAGTGGGGTCCTCCGTTTTCAGAGGAGGAGGCGGGCCCCAGAGGCCGTGGTGCTTCCTAAACGTCAGGTGCCTTTCTCTGTGGTACCTGGCTGAAAGTGGTAGAGACGTCGTTGTTAGCCTATGATTAGCGATGCTTGGTTGTCATCCTTACTGCCACTGTTGGGCGCTTTGTTTCTGATTCCTGGAAGCTAGGCTTTTTGTGAGTGCTTCTGTGGGAGGTGTGCCAGCTGACTGCTGAACACCTCATCTTGGGAGCCATCTGTCTGTCCTGCTGGTCTGCTGGTCAGCGCTCTGCTGGTCAAAAGCCTGGTGGCATATTGTCTTTTTATGCCTCCATTTCTTTGAGGAACTGGAGGTATGGGCTCCCAGTTAACTCTGAAGGATGTGGTTATAGATGCTGGAATATTTTCAGGGTTCTGAGAGAGCATTAGGGGAGTGGGGCTGCCCAAAGGTGCCCTCTGACTGGGCAGCTGGCAGTGGTGATGGTGCATCAGAAGGCTCCTTGTGACTCTTCCCCTTGCTTTCTTCCAGAAGGGAAGTAATCATGGAAGACCTGGGGGAGAATACCACCGTCCTGTCCACCCTGAGGTCTTTGAACAACTTCATTTCTCAGCGAGTGGAGGGAGGATCTGGACCGGATGTCTCCACCTCTGCTCAAGGTTCTCTGCAGATGCAGTACCAACAGAGCATGCAGGTGAGCGGTGTGTGCTGGGGTAGGGGCCTCTGTGGACAGGCACCTGCCCTTAGGGAGGACTGGATAGTCCTCTGCTTAGTCGAGGCAGGTCAGTGTTTCCTCAGCCTGGAGGCCAGCTGGTCATCTTCCGCATCTCCGACGTGGACATTCATAGCCTGGAGGATAGCTAGAGGTCGTGGTCTGGCCCTGAGCTGTCCTGACTCTAAAGCCTGAGGTAACAGCACCCTGGAGTGGGCCTGGTGTTTTTAGTATTGCACCCACACTGTGAGCTCGCAGACACTAGGGATGGGAGTGGAAAGCCAGTTCATTTAATTGAGGAATAAAATCCTAAACCGCCTGGGATCATGACCGCTGGCATTGTGCAGCCAGCTGCTGGCTTCCTAGATGGTGTAACACATAGGAAGGCTGTGTTGGAAGGATCGGTTCTTGGTCAGCCTGGCGGGAAGGGCAGGGCAGTGAGAGAAGGCTTGGGCAGGAGATGGTCTCGGGCTGGGGAGGCCGTGTGCACCTCTTGGCTTCAGTCTGCCCTGGGGTGATCTTTACACTTTCGGTTTGATGATCGTCTCATCTCACTTTATTCCAAGTGCTTGGCGTCTCACTGTGTACATGGTCGTGAAGGCTCTGGTCTTCTGTAGGACTTGAGGGTCCGAAGCGTCGTGGGGTTCACACAGGAAGGGAGTGTGTGTCTGAGCCTTGGCCCGCCCCTGCCCCTCGTAGGGGCTGCATCAGGCGATCACTGGCTTCTTTGCTTGAGGCTCTTCTCCGGTCCATGTTGGCTGTGCTGCTGCCTCCTTTCTGCCGGTGACCTGCCCTGGGGTCCTGTGTCAGATGAGCCAGGAGTTGCTGTTGCTCTGGGAGTCCTGATGAGCCCATGTCTGGTGTGTGGGTACGCATTCACTGGCTGAATAGTTGAGTTACTTACTCTGTGTTTGTTGGTGAGCTAAGTTGCTCACTGCCCCTTTTTGGCATGGACTGTTCTTTATTCTGAAATTAGGTCGTTTATTTTTGTTTTTGGTGTGAAAACACCGTTTTTGAAATAGTGGAAATAGACTAGTTTTTTTTTTTTTTTCCCCTTGGTCTTTGCTCACTGGCAGAATATGAAGCTGGCAACTTTGGTTTAAAAAAGTGTTATAACTTTGTTGATGCAGCTGTCTGGGAACTTTCGGCTTATCGGAACTAGAGTCTGGGATTTCCAGGGTCCCAGTTCTCACTCAGCTGTAACCTGAGCAGCTTCCCCAGGTGGGTGGTCAGTAAATGAGAGCCGCAGCCAGAGTGAGCTGATGAGAGCTGTGGGGCGCGGAACCTGCCCTGAGCCCTGACTCAGGTGTGTCCTCTCTCAGGAGTCCGCTCAGCGCCCCCTCTCTTCCTGCCGAGCCTGTCAGGTGAGGGCGTGAGCCCCGCGGGTCTGTGACTCTGGAAGCAGAGCAGGGTCTCGTCTGCCATTCCCCGCCCCTGCCTCATTCTACAGTTCCCGTTTCTGTGCTGTCGCTGCTGGCTTAAACGTAAAAATAGGACTTTCCTTCAAATACTTTTCCTTTTGCTGCCTCAGGAAGATGTGGCCAGTGGATCTGGGTCTCTGGGGCCCCTGTGTGGCACCTTCACACCTGGAGCTGGGGTCCTGCTCCAGCGTGGGGTCCCCTGAAGAAGCTGGGCCTTAGCGTCAGACTCAGAGTGAGACCAAGAAGACTGAGTTTGATGGAGGGTTGAGTTAGGAACTCCCGAATGTCAGCAGGTGGGAAGTGAAAAGAGAGAGTACCTCACAGGGGTAGAGGAAGGGTGTGCTTTGGCTCCCAAAGGGGGTTGGGGAGGTGGAAAAGGCGTCTTTTCTCCACCTGGGATTTCACTCCTGTGGGATGACTGACATTTTGGGCTGGGTAACCTTTTGTTTTGCAGGACTAAACATGCCAGGCATCTCCCCGCCAGATGCCGGGAGCAAACACAGACTGCTGCCCCTTCTTGTGATGTCCAGTGGTGTCGCCGGACACCGCACATGGCCCGATCAGATGAGAGCCACTTTCTGTAATCCAGTGGTGTTGCCGGATACCACACGTGGCCCGATCAGATGAGAGCCGCTTTCTGTAATGCAGTGCTTCTGAACTTTAATGTGCATGTGGATCACCTGAGGATACCTTTAAGAGGATGATTCTGATTTGGTATCTGTGGCATGGCCTGAGATTCTGTGTTTCTGTGAGGTGCCCGGAGATGCCGTATTGCCAGACCGCGGGCCAGTCTTAGAAGGGTTGGGCTCTAGCCCACCTGAAGACAAGGCCCTGGCAGTCAGTGATTCTGTGGTGCTGTTGGCTGTGTCTTCTGATGCCCTTCAGAGCTTCCGTTCCCCCTTGTTTACTCACCTCTGTGAGAGGAAGACTTCTGATGGGCCCCAAACTGCCAGGCCCGGCAGCTTCTCCACTGAGTCAAACACTAAGTAGGTGTTGAGGCCATGGTGTTCTGCAGTTAGGTTGAATATCGGGGAGTGCTTGGGTGGGCCTGACCCAGGTAGGTGAATCTTTTAAATCTGGGTCCAGAGATCAGACAGAAGTCAGAGACGCAGGCAGGCAAAGGGTTCCACACCTGCGAGATTCTCTCCTTGGCTTTGGGGGTGGAAAGGCCCACGTGGCAGGTAATGTGGACAGCCTCAGTGCTGACAGCCGCTCGGGTCTGCCAGCCAGCAGGAAACAGGAAGAGGCTCCTGAGTTACTAACGCAGCTGCCGACCGTGTGGACGTTAGCCTGTTGATCAGCTTCCCTGATGGGAGAAGCTGGCTGTGCGTGCCCAGCCGTCTGACCCACAGAACCGATAGCCAGTTTATGGGCGTCCAAGCTGCTGCACTGGTGGTAGTCTGTTCAGCAGCACAGAAATGGAACAAGCCAGCACACGGTCCTCAGAACGCACCTTCCCCTCCCACCCTTTGTCACCGTGCCTGCTGCCTCCCGGCTCCCGCCTCCCACCTGGGGCCTGGTGCTCCTCCTCCTGCAGGGCTGAGTGAGGGCCTTGTGGGGAGCAGGTGCTCAGTGAGAAAGTGTCGAGTGAGCCCCTCGCCTCACTTGGGTCGAGTGAGACACGGCTGCTGAGGATCTGTCTTTCCTTTGCATGGGACCTGGTCAGCTGGAGGAGCGAGCAGAGCAGATCCGGTCCAAGTCTCACCTCATCCAGGTGGAGCGGGAAAAGATGCAGATGGAGCTGAGCCACAAGAGGGCTCGCGTGGAGCTGGAGCGGGCGGCCAGCACCAGCGCCAGGAACTACGAGGTGAGTTCAGGCGGGGCTGCCCCAGAGCATGGGGGGCATGTCGTGCCTGCCAGACCGCGGGAAGTAAGAGCCCCCAGCTGGAGCCCAGGTGCTCTCCCTGCCTTCCTGGGCCACCTGAGGCTGTGGGTCGGCTCTCGGGGGCGTTTTGGATCCCCAAGGAAGGCAACACGAGGGGTGGCTGCCGAGCCACATCTGCCTGAGGAGGTGCTGGTGGGCCTTCTCTGCTGGGTGCATGGTCCCCATCTGGCTGTTAGAATTGGGGTACAGATGTGGCAGGAACATCACCAGCTTGCACAGGAGCCTGAGGTCCAGGCCGGGTCTTGCCCCCCTGGTCACCAGGTCTCAGGGGCTGCCTTGTGGAGGCCTGGGCTTACCCCCATCCCCCACTGCCATTACCCAGAGGAGGTGCTAGTTTTTTTATTTAGTGCATAAATACCATGCTTTCTTTTCTTTGATGACAGCACTTTGCCAGGGTTTTTCAATAAGTTGCTGATGAGTTATGGAAATGCTGCCAAGATGCGGGCAGAGCGTCGGGCAGAGTGTCTGGCAGAAAGCCTCTGGCCTGTGTGCCCTCCCTGGGGTGGAGGTCTGGTGCCATTCTCGCCTTCTGTGGCATGTTCCCGCACTTCCCTGGTCCCTGTGGAAACAGCTGATGCCTTTGAGGGTGGGATGCTAATGGGATGTATTTGAACTGGCTGTGTAGGTACTTCGTTGTGGTGTGTTGTGGGGGCTCAGGAGCCCGGTACCCTGCAGGTAGGGTACTGCTGCCTCATCGCTGCCCCGGTCCTGTTCCGAGTGGTGCTCCTCTGTGAGGTGGGCCTTTGGCTGATGTTCTGGGTTCTCCTGGGAAGGACCGTCCTGGGGGAGCCTGTGAGAAGAGGAGGAGGGCGAGGCCATGGGACTCTCACAAGTACTGGAGTGAGTCACTGGGGAAGTGGCAGGGTGCAGGGCTGACTGAACTCCTCCCTGGGCCTTCGCGGGCCTGGCCTCCCTCTGAGAGGCCTTCCCTGCTCTGCCCCAGGCCTGGCGGGAGATGGCTCGGGGCCGTCCGACCGTGGTCTCTACGGTGTCCTTTGTCTCCAGTGTCTGCGATGGGTCTTCAGGGAATGCAGTTTGGGGGGGTGTCAGCTTCTCCCCTGGAGAGACCTGTTAGATGGTCTGGGGACCTGCCTGGACTGTCGGGGGTGCCTGTGGGACCGCAGCCCGAGTAGAGGTGCCCCGTCCTGCCCTGTGGCGGGCTGATCGGGTCTCTGCACGGCCAGCGCCCCGGCTCCTGCGTCGTGGCAGGTCCCCTGGCTTCAGGGCCTCCCCATGGTTGTCTTGGTGGGAGCTTCTGCGGCTCAGCTTTCTGAGGTCAGAGGTCAGCAGAGTGTCAGGCTCTCTCTAACCAGGACTTGGTGCCTTTGCCCCTGGGACTCTGGCTCCCACTCTGTGGCCCCTTAGCTTCTTGGGCTCAGGGTAACCTCGGGCTGACACTGGAACCCTTGGGCATCCGGGGATTGTTAGCGTGAGGAGTCTGCTCCGAGCCTGCTCTGCAGAGCAAGCGCCTGGCCCTGCGGGAACCAGTGCAGGGCAGCTCTGAAGCTGGTGGGAGCTGAGGCCCAGGGTCAAGCGTCCTGTCCGCGGGCCCCTGTCCACACCACCTGTCGCTGCCCGGCCGCCCTCGGGGGCAGCTGGCTTGGCGTGTCGGTGGCCTGTGTGGGGTCAGGAACTGCTGGGGCTGCCAAGCGCAGAGGCTTCACCCAAGGTGGAGCCTGGGTGAGGTTTCTGGCTCTGTCCCCCCGCCATGAACAGTGGTCAGTGATGGGGCGGTGCGCACCGTGTGCCCTCCGGGGGCCACTGTGGGACCTGCCCTTGTGCCCTGGGCCATGTGCCCGCCTTGGAGGGGGTCCTGGCTGCAGCCCTGGGGCGGCTGCGGACCTGAGGACTGGCCTCTCGGTGGCTCTGCTCTGGGTCTCAGTCCTGTCCTGAGGGCGGAGCTGGGGGCCTGCCCGCACAGACTGCCCTCACCAGGCCCGTCCTTGTTGGCAGCGCGAGATGGACCGCAACCAGGAGCTGCTGGCGCGCATTCGGCAGCTTCAGGAGCGGGAGGCAGAGGCGGAGGAGAAGATGGAGCAGCAGCTGCAGCGCCACAGGTTGTGCCAGCAGAGCCTGGACGCGGCCGGCAAGAAGCTGCGGGAGAAGGAGGACAGCCTGGCCGAGGCCGGAGAGGTGAGGGGCCGCGGCGGAGGTGCTGCTTCTTGGGAAGAGTGGACGCGGTCCCACCCCCAGCGCTGTAGCTTCGGGCTAGTGTCCCTGGTTGATTCTGCTCTGCCTGCATTTTTTGCAGAGGTGTCATCATAGCAAAAGTATTAATTTTCCGTTCTGTGGTTCTCAGTTACTAAGTAGACGGTTTTCCAGTCTTTGTAATTATGATCTTCAGTGGTTGATTCATCCGTTTTCAGTCACCTTCAAGCGTTCTCATACACACATGGCCTGGTGTGGATGCGTACGGGGCGTGTAACTTCATGCACGTCCCCTCTTTGTTTCTGTCCAGTTATTTTATTTGGACAAACCCCTGGGGGTTTGTGGGTTAGTGTTTTCCGATCACCAGTTACAGGCAGGACTCTTTAGGGCTTTTGCTGCCAGTGGCCATGCTCTGCTAGTAGCCACTGTTGAGGATCCTGCTTTCACTGTAACCTTCCCTGTTATGGATGGAAATACTTGTGGGTCTCCCAAACCCAGAAGCTGTAAGTAGGTGCCTCTGGATTTGGTTATTAGCATCTGAGAATCTCTGGAGCCAGAACATGGGCCAACTGCAGTCTGCCTCCAGCAGCGGAAGGCTGTCCGCCTGTTAGAAACCGGGCCCGGTGTCGGTGCTCGTGCAGGTTGGACTCCTCTGACCTTTCCTGTCCCTTTGCTGAGCTGCTCAAGGTCACAGGTGCCGTGACAAACAGATGAAACGCTGCTAGGGGGAGCCGGGGGCCTGGGGATCATTGGTATTCTGTCTCCGCGTAGTTGTCTCTTCTTGATAGATCTTGGGAGCGGGCTCCAAGTTATTTTTGCCTTGGCAATGCTGGAGAGCCTGTTAAGGTTGTTCCTACATCTGTCCTCTGATGTGGATGTTGGCAGGAGGGGAGCTGTGAGCGGCCTTTAGACCAGCCCGCCTCCTGCCCTGGAGTGTGCCTGCCTGTGCCCCTCTCAGGCTGCTCCTGGAGTGTGCCTGCCTGTGCCCCTCTCAGGCTGCTCCTGGAGTGTGCCTGCCTGTGCCCCTCTCAGGCTGCTCCGGGGGCAGGGCCGGGGGTCACAGGGGCAGGTGTGTCCTGCCCTCGGTTTCATGGAGGGCAGGGGGCACCTTTGCTGCAGAGGTGGCAGAGCAGACAGCGGTGGCCCTGGCAGGGCGAAGGTGGTGGGTCGGGTCAGGGCTCTGCTGCTGCCGCTCTTACATGCCCACCCCTCTGGCCAGCTCTGTTTTCTCGTCGTGGTGCCCTGGTTTAGACACTTGCGCTCTGAGGTCGTCTTGTTAGTGGCTGGGCTTCCCCACAGCTTTGTCCTCCGTGGGGCGGGTGTCTGGTTCCAGTGCTCGGCAGAGCGCCGGTCTGTTTAATTCAGGAGAGTGGTCCAAGGATATGTTTATTGTTACATAGATTTAGGACCTTCATTCTTTGAGTCCCAGGTTGGTCGTTGTAATAAATGGAACCATGCTGGTTGTTAAGAGGGTAGGACCCAGACCTCCAGCCCCTGCCGTCAGCCTTTCTGCGGCCTGCGGGGGCCGCGTGGGTGCGTTGACACTGCCCTGGGCTGGGTTGGGGAGGGTGTGCTGTGGCCGCCGTGTTTGCACGGGGTGTCCCACGCAGGTGTTGCTCCCAGGGGTGAGTTCGCCAGTCTGACCTCTTGCCCTCAGCCTGTGGGCTGCTGTCTGGCTCTCAGGCTGGTGCAGTGAGGTTTCCCCTTGTCAACTTGGAGTGGCGCCCCTGCGGGGCTGGCTTTCCTGTTGGAGGTGTGGTCTCTTGCCCCGGGAAAGCCGCAGTGGAGCCCCCTCCCCAGAAGGCTGTCTGGGGAGGCTGCGGTCGCGCCCACGTCCACCCGGTGGGCTCGCCGTCCTGGGGCTGGGCCGTGGGCCGGCCTGCCCCTCCTTCCTCAGTGGCCGCGTCAGGCTCTGCGGTGCCCCTGCAGCTCCTGTTCTTTCTGAGGACAGCCTCAGCCCCCTCTCCTGAGTTCTTGGCGGGCACCTGGCTGGTTCATGCTGGTAGTATCTCTTGCAGAGCTGGCGTGGGGCAGTTGGAGAAGGAATCCAGGCTGAGAGTCAGAGCAAGTGTGGGGGGGAGAGCCGTGCAGAGCTGCCAAACACTGGGGGGCTGTGTGGACACAATGGGAGGGAGGACGGGGGTGCGGGGCCGCCCGGGTAAGGTCCGGGCCCCTTGTGGCTGGCAGTGCCCACAGGCCTGAGGCCATCTGTCATTGAGGCACGGTCACGGGCTCTGAAGGAGGTGTGGCTCTGTCTGGGCCCTCGGGAGCGGGGTGGATGGGAGCCGGCTCTCGGGAGAGCGCTGGCTCCTGAGTTTCTGTGTGAGAGGCTCCCTTCTGTGCCTGTGTGGAGACCTGGGTGAGTGGCCTGTGCATCGCTTTCAGACCATCACCGCGTTAAAGGGGAGGCTCTCGGACCTGCAGTGGAGCGTGATGAACCAGGAGACGCAGGTGAAGCGCTTGGAGTCTGAGAAGCGGGAGCTGAAGGAGCAGCTGGACCTGCAGCACCAGTGAGTGGGGTGGGCAGGGCTGCCAGCTTCCAGGGCAGGCGTCTTCCCCGCCTTGGCCAGGCGAGCCTGGCCGTCTGTCCTCCTGGATGCCATCGGCCTGAAGCCTGCTGGGGCATGCAGTGAGCTGGCCGTCCGCTTGTTATCTGTGGACAAGACACGGGCTCGCTGTCCTGGGCGCCCTCTGTGGCCTGAGCGCCCACGGATGTCGTGTGCACGAAGCTCGGGGGGGCCCCTGGGCACCCTGTGCCTGCCGTCCTCTGTCCGCGGGCTGTGGGGGCACCGAGACTTTGGAAGCCAGGGCTGTAAGTGCCAAACAGAGCGGCATTTCCCGTGTTCCGAGAACAAGAACTGGGAACAGTCCTTTCTTCCTTCTTTTTTGGGGGGTGCCTGCTTGGCGGGAATTTCCAGAGAAGGTGTTAGGTTTGAGCTGGGTTTTGAAGGCTGTGTGGGACATGCCTGGGGTTGGGGGGATGTGGGTGGGAAAGGACGTTTTGGCGGAGCGAGTATTCTGCCCAAAGACACGGCAGTGTGGCCGAGCTCACCTGGAAGCGCGGGTGGAGACACGCTCTCCTGCAGCTGGTGGCCTCTGCCTCACTAGGTCTTGTCTTGGAGGTCTAGCCACTTGGTGGAACGTGGGGGTGCAGTCCTGAGTGGGTCCTGGGCTGTGGCTGTTCCTGGGCCAGCAGCAGCTTCTGTTGTGAGAACCATGGAGAAAAAAGAGAGCCTTGGGGAGAGAACTCGCAGGTGGTCTGGACTTAACCACCTGCCCTGAGACTCGGGCCACCGAGCCCGGGAAGGGTCTGAGCCCCAGACCCTGGGGCCTCCTTGCAGCGGGGGGCGTGCGCACCTCCGCTGGAGAGCTTTGAGAGTGAGCGCAGGGGCTGGCATCACCGCCTGCCGGTTTGTGCACGTGTCATCCTCGTCTCTCGGCAGGAAATGGCAGGAAGCCAGCCAGAAGGTCCAGGAGCTCCAGGCCAGCCAGGAGGTGCGCGCGGACCAGGAGCAGAGGATCAAGGTGAGTGGCTCATGTCTGGTGGGCCTCACGGCGCGGGCTCGGCCTCCTGTGGCCGGGTGTGCTCAGCGGCGTCGGGGAGTTGGCCCCTGTGTCTGCCGCGGGTGTTTACGCTGCTGGTCATCTCCTTGGGCCCAGGCCCCGTGCCAGGTGCTGGGGTGCGACCATAAGGAAGAGGCGTGTGCTGCTCCCAGGAAGGTCAGAATCAGGCACACAGAGTAGGAAGTCAGCGTGTGGTCCTTCAAGTACCAGGCCTGCTGGGATGACCGAGCAGGGCCGGAGGGAGAACAGCCTGCCTGGTGCGGCCCGGCTCGCGCGTGACGGAGCGGGGCCTCACAGCCAGCTCAGCCGGACTCTGCAGTTCAGGCCGTGCTGCCTCACTGCAGGAAGGCCTGGTGGGGAGCTGGGGACACCCGCTCCCTGTGGCACCGCGTGCTGGCCCCAGAGCCATGTTTGCACGCGACCCCCCCCCCCCCCCCCCCCCCCCCCCCCCGCCCCCATGTCCCCCCCCCCCCCCCCCCCCCCGCCTCCAGCGCGTGCTGGCCCCATGCCGCCCCAGCCCCACCTCGTCAGGGTCGGACCCCCTGGGCTCGGGCCGTGTCGTCACGTGCTGTGCTCCGCGGCCACAGCGCCTGTCCAGCTCCCCTCCGGTCTGCACTGCCTCATGCCCCCGGGTCTTCCCTGCCCCGTCTGCCCACCCGCAGCCCTTGGCGGCTCCTCAGTACTGACCTGTTGCTGGGCCGACGTGTGCCTCTTCCCTGCCGAGACCTTGTCTGTCCTCTGGGCTACTCTGCTCTCACCGCTTGACCCAGTACCTGGCCCCTTAGTGTTGGCTGAATGACCGCCCGGTTTAGTCCTGCTCCCGTGTTCTTAACCTGATCTGTGACTTGTCTTGGAGTCTCACTGGCATCCCCATGCATCCCTGGGGACTCGAGGTAGTAAAGGGAAGGCCTCGTTGTGAAAGGACTCAGTCATTACCCTGCACCACGGGGGCAGCAAGCAGAGCTGTGTGGAAGGCTGGGTGTCTCTCCACAGAGGCTCTGCTGCGTGTCCTTGTGCCCAGTGTGTGCCTGGCTCCTGCCTCACGGGCAGCACTGCACACGACTCGCGGGGGCTGGGGCCCTGGAGGCTGTCGAGGGCCTGGGAGCGCTTGGCATCTGACCGTCTCTCTTCTTTCTGTCTCCCGCCTCAATCAGGATTTGGAGCAAAAGCTGTCCCTGCAGGAGCAGGACGCTGCGATCGTGAAGAACATGAGGTCTGAGCTGGTGCGGCTGCCGACGATGGAGAGGGAGCTACGGCAGCTGCGGGAGGAGAACGCCTGCCTGCGGTGAGGGGCCGGGGCTGTGCGCCTGTGTGTGTGCATACGTGTGTGTGTAGAGAACGCCTGCCTGCGGTGAGGGGCTGGGGCTGTGTGCCTGTGTGCGTGCGTGTGTGCATACATGTGTGTGTAGAGAACGCTTGTCTTGGTGAGGGGCCGGGGCCGTGCGCCTGTGTGCGCGCACACGGACACGTACACGCGTGTGCACACACATGGGCACACAGCCTTCCAGGGTCAGGGCCTCTGCACTCGCCCCTGGGGTGTGTGGCTGTCTGACTGACTCTGCTCTGGCTCTGCCAGGGAGACGCGGGACACCAGCGGGCTGCTACGGGAGGAGCTGGAGGGACTGCAGCGCAGGCTGGGGCGGCAGGAGAAGATGCAGGAGACCCTGGTGGACCTTGAGCTGGAGAAGGAGGTGAGCCAGCTGGTCTCTCTGGGGTCCTCCAGTTGCCAAGGGGACCCTACATTCCAGCTGATCCACTAGAATGTGGCGGGTGTTCGGCTCCTGGTGGGTGGAATAGTGGCCCCTGAAGTCAGCCCTATCCTGACCCCCAGAACTATGGACAAAGGGGACCTAAGTGTGCTGACCACTGGCCAGCGGTCGGAGGTGCCCCTGGGGCTCCCACTGGCCCCCAGGTGGACCCGTGTGCTTGCGGGTCTGGGCAGGTGCAGGAGTGACCAGAGGAGGTCGGAGCCGCGTGGAGTGGGGAGGACGTGGTGGGCTGCTCTTGGTGCCGTTGAAGACGGCAGGGCCCCGAGTCAGGGAGCCAGGGCCTTTTAGAGGCTGGAGCGTCCAGGAGGCGTGTGGTCCTGTGACGCCTGGATCTAGCCCAGGGAGGTCCTCGCTGGACTGCTGACCTGCTGACCTGCGGGGCTCAGGGCAGTAATGCGTGTGTGTCATTGTGCGTCATGTGTGACCCATGTGTGTCCTCAGCTGCCGAGTTCGTGGTGGTTGGTTTCAGTAGCCCTTGGAATACTTAACCAGCTGCTGAGTTGAAGAGAGAAGAGGACGCTCTGGTGCCTGGGACAGACATTATTCCCCCACAGAAGGAGCAGACTCCTGTGCCGAGATCCCTCTCCTGGGTCTGCTGCTGGGGATCACAAGGCACGCTGTGGGACGTTGTGGGGATGGCCATGCGTGGCCTGAGTTCTCCTGGGCAGACCAGTGCGAGGCCTCCAGGCCCAGGGTCCTCTGTCCTTGCACACTGGTTCCCTGTGGTCACACTCAGTCACCTCCCTTCTGGTTTGCCTGGTGTAAGCCGTGTCACCCCTTCTCCTGACTTCCAGTCTGCTCAGCCGGCCTCCAGCAGTTCCCACCAGCCGGGGCCTCCTGGGGCCAGAGCACACATCTTCTCAGACACTTGCTTATGTGGAAACTCAGCCTGAAGAGACAGTTCTGGAGACAAAGTAGTTTTACTTTGGACGTAGGTTGAGATTCTTTGTAGGGAAACACACTGCCTGGTTTCAGATCCTTCTGTGTGGGCTCGCTGGCTGTGTGACCCTGGCAGATTGCTTAACTTCTCTGTCCACATGTGTAGTGAGGAGTGTGTCTCCCTATAGGGTTGTGAGGGTTGAGTGAGTTCATGTAAAGTGCTTGAAAAGTGATACGTGTCGGCTGAGCATCAGCTGCAGTCACAGGATTGTTAACCAGGCTCGTGCCCAGAACGCGAGAGGCCCAGGACGTGCTCCAGCGGCTGTGTGAGTGCAGGAAGCAGCACCGTGTTCGGCCCAGGAGAGCCAGGCGGAGGCAGGTGGCCTGGAAAGGGAGCGAGACTCTGTGATGTGGATCAGCGTGCCGCAGCTGTGAGAATACTGGGCGTGAGACCCCACGTTCAGGCCGAGTGGGGGCGCATCCTCCTGTTCTTCCCAGCAGCCGTGGCCCCAGCCATGAAGAATTGATGCTTCTGAACTGTGGTGTTGGAGAAGACTCTTGAGAGTCCCTTGGACTGCAAGGAGACCCAACCAGTCCATCCTAAAGGAGATCTGTCCTGAATATTCATTGAAAGGATTGATGCTGAAACTGAAACTCCAGTACTTTGACCACCTGATGCGAAGAACTGATTCACTGGAGCAAACCCTGATGCTGGGAAAGATTGAAGGCGGGAGAAGGGGACGCCAGATGATGAGATGGTTGGATGGCATCACTGACTCGATAGACATGAGTTTGGGCAAGCTCCAGGAATTGGTGATAGGAAGCCTGGCGTGCTGCGGTCTGTGGGGTTGCGAAGAGTCGGACACGACCGAGCGATTTTCCTGACGGGTGCAGCCTGCTCTGGGTCTGTGTGCTGGGGGTGGGATTGGGCTGAGCATCCTGAGGGGCGCCTGGGGGACAGAGGAGGCCCTGGGAGCCGGGGTCTGCTTCCTGGGGCGCAGGCTGTTACTGCAGGACTGTCTGCGAGGCTCTCTCGGCCCAGCCCATGGTCCTTCTAGCCTGCTGGGAGCCTCCCCATTTACGGCCGGTGTGAGTGAGGTGCTAAGCCCTCAGTGTGGCTTCAGCAGTTGGGAAGCAGCCTGGGAGCATGTCGTGTTTTGGAGATAGGGCAGGCGGTTGTGGAGGGCTGGGGCCGTGATGTCATCGCGACTGTCGGTTTCCTGTGACGCTGTCCTGTCTGGGTCGAGGGTGCGTGGTGGGGAGGGGATGATGTGCTGTCGGGGTGGACGGCAGGCCGGTGTGTCCCTTGGTGGAGACGCTGAGCACAGAGCTCTGAGGGGTCTCCCTCCTTGTCTTTTCAGAGGCTCTTGACGAAGCTGCAGAGCTGGGAGAGGCTGGACCAGACCACTGGCTTGAGCATCAGGTAGGCAGAGGGTGCCAGGGCCTCAGTCACCGCCTTCTGTCCTCACTGGTGGCACCCTTGGCAAGCGAGCCTGCACCCCAGGTCCCTCCTGCAGAGGCCCTTCTTGTGGCTGCTGAGGCTCAGAGGGATGGAGCTGGGCGACTCTCCCTGCCGAGGACGCTCTCGAGGGCCAGCAGGTACTGGCCCAGTAGCGTTGGGCTTTCTTAAAGGACTGTTTATGTTTATACTGAGGAAGTAGTTGTTTTGTTGAGGGGAAGTAGTTTCTTTTAGGTGGTTGTAACAATTGAAATGCGCTGAGTCTTTAGGGGTGGAAAAGGAAAGTGGTAACGGTGGGTTGTTTGCCATCAGGCCTCTGCAGCAGCCTTAGTGAGTCTGCCGAGCTGACCCCACAGGTGAGCGGTGTGCGGGACTGCCGGAGGCCGAGGCCTGGCCTTCTGGGACCCCGCCCCTTGTGGGCTTGCTCTGCCGCTGGCCCTCAGCCCTGCTTGGCCCACCCAGACCGACTGTGCCCCGGGCGCAGGGCTGGGAGGTTGATGGTTCAGGATCAACCCTTGGTGGTTAAGGAGCCTCTCATCTGTCTGCCTGTGTGAGCTGAGGACGGGCTCTTCCCTGTGCCTCTCCTGCTGCTCTTGGAGATTGAGCCAGGGCTGCGAGGGGCTGTCCTGCAATGACGCCCTCTGGCCGCTGCCGGAGACGTGCCGGTCCCCCCGCACTGTGGGCTCCAGCTGCATGTCGCTCGGAGATGCCTCGCTAAGTCTCGGAGGACAGGCCAGGCTGCGGTTCCTGCCTGACCTCCACCTGCAGAGCCAGGCTCACGTGGGCTGGCCCAGCGGGGCCTCTTGTCTGCAGTTTCTCCTGACTCTGGGCTCATGAGCTTCCCGCCCGGTCCCAGGGAGGCTCTCGTCGGAGGAGGACGCTCACGGCTGCTGTCTTATGCTCTCTCGTGCCTGTGACGCCAGCCGCTGGGGTGTTTGAGCGCCTGACCCTGCTGAACTGTGTCTAGTCATCTGTCAGACCCCACGTGTCGTGGGGTCTCTTATGCCTTAGTTTCCACATCTGTAAATGAAGAGTTTTCTGGAATGTGGGCTTTTCACCACAGGGTCATGCTCTTCAGAATTTGATAAAGCTTGTTCCCTCCCTACAAAAGCACAGATTTGCAAGTAGGTGTGTGTAGACATGAGATTCTGCAGGCTGGTCAGGGACCCACGTCTCCCAAGCGTGGTCAGCTAGCTCTGCTGGATGGTGGTCATTGGGGTCCAGCAGTTGTGCTGGTAGCAGCAGTCTGAAGGCCTGGGAGGCGTTTTGGCCTGGTCGGCACGAGTCTGTTGGGTCTTTAGGTCAAAGCACGGCCACAGTTTTGCTCGTCTGGGGCTTGTCCTGACCCCAGGCTCTGGCTGCTGTCCAGTCTCCTTGGGCTTCTGAGAGCTGCCACCACTAGGTGGCACACCCCCCTCGGTGAGCCTGGCTCCCTGCGGCCTTGGGCCTGCTGCCTGCAGCGCCCACTGCTGTGCCACCGTGGGCTGCGTGCGGCGACCAGGGCCTGTGGTCTGACTGCTCTTGCCTGCCTTTGGATGGCCAGGCGGCCGCTGCTGACGGTCCCACAGCCGCCCTGCTGTCAGCGCGCCTCTGCAGGACGCGCTCAGCCCCGGAGTCTTGAGCTTCTGGTGCTTCAGACTGAGCGAGTGTTCTCCACGTGGGCTCTGCTCTGGACGCGGTACAGCTCCCCTCAGCTCTCCGGGGTTAGGAACTGAGCAGGGTCCACACAGCGCGACAGTGGCCACCTGCTTCCTCTTTTAAGGTTTGTTAAATCCTGAGGACCCAGAGATAGTGGCTGGGAGGAGTGGAGTGGGCTGGTGGGCCAACCTGTTGGGAAGCCTGCTGAGCCGAGTGTCCTTATCTGCCAGACAAGCTTGTCCACTCCGGCCTTGTCTGACCCCTTGTCTCCAGCACACGGGTCATGTGAGTCGGACAGGTTGGCCTCAGGACCTCGAGGGTGTGAGGGAATGCCGTGCGTGGAGGAGGTGGGGCCCGTGCACTTGGGGGTGCCAGGGTGAGGGGGGCGGGCGCCTCTGGTGTCTGGGTGTCCTTGTCCTAGGGTCTCGCAGGCCGGACGGAGGGAGTGCGGGCGGTGAAGGTCTGTGTGGCGCTGAGCCTCTTTCCTCAGGAGTGTGGTCTGGCAGGCGACTTGAAGGTGCCGAACAGGGACACCCTGTGAAGTGTCTGACGTTCTGAGAGACCTGTTCAACAAGCCGTGTTTATGGAGTCCACGCGCTGGGAACTAAGATGAGGCTGAAGGAACACAGGCTGGTAGCGGTGGGGGTCAGTGCAGATGGATGGCGTCTTCCTCAGCGCTGTGGAGGTGGTTCGCAAGTTCAGCACAGCCGCAGTCAGCCCCAGGAGGCTTTTCTGGGAGAAACTGACAAACTGATTCTAAAATTTCTATAGAAATGGAAAGGACCTGGAACGACTTTCAGGCTTTGGAAGAAGAATGTGTCAGAGGGCTTCCAGAGGCTGACTGTAAGCTCCCTGTGAGCAGCGCTAATCACAAACGGCGGTCATCAGTTCAGTTCACTCGCTTAGTCGGGTCCGACTCTTTGTGACCCCATGAGTCACAGCACACCAGGCCTCCCTGTCCGTCACCAACTCCCAGAGTCCACCCAAACCCATGTCCATCGAGTCGGTGATGCCATCCAGCTATCTCATCCTCTGTCGTCCCCTTCTCCTTCTGCCGCCAATCCTTCCCAGCATCAGGGTCTTTTCCAGTGAGTCAGCTCTTCCCATGAGGTGGCCAAAGTATTGAAGTTTCAGCTTCAACATCAGTCCTTCCAATGAACACCCAGGACTGATCTCCTTTAGATGGACTGGTTGGATCTCCTTGCAGTCCAAGGGCCTCTCAAGAGTCTTCTCCAACACCACAGTTCAAAAGCATCAATTCTTCAGTGCTCAGCTTTCTTCACTGTCCAACTCTCACATCCATACATGACCACTGGAAAAACCATAGCCTTGACTCGGCGGACCTTTGTTGGTAAAGTAATGTCTCTGCTTTTTAATATGCTGTCTAGGCTGGTCATAACTTTCTTTCCAAGGAGTAAGGGTCTTTTAATTTCATGGCTGCAGTCACCATCTGCAGTGATTTTTGGAGCCCCCCAAAATAGAAGATCTTTTTTGTACAGTTCTTCTGTGTATTCTTGCCACCTCTTCTTAATATCTTCTGCTTCTGTTAGATCCATAGCATTTCTGTCCTTCATCGAACCCAGCTTTGCATGAAATGTTCCCTTGGTATCTCTAATTTTCTTGAAGAGATCTCTAGTCTTCTCTAGCTTTTCCTATTCTGTTGTTTTTCTCTATTTCTTTGCATTGATCACTGAGGAAGGCTTTCTTATCTCTCCTTGCTATTCTTTGGAACTCTGCGTTCAAATGGGAATATCTTTCCTTTTCTTCTTTGCTTTTTGCTTCTCTTCTTTTCACAGCTATTTGTAAGGCCTCAGCAGCCATTTTGCTTTTTTGCATCTTTTTCATAGTGTGGAGTAAATCAATGGGGGCAGAATAGAATGCTCAGAAATAGTCTAAAAACTCTGAATTAGTTGATTTCAGTCAAAGGTGAGAAGATAATTCAGTGGGAGAGAGTCTCTCAGCAGGTCGTGGTGGGACAACAGGGAGTCTGCCCAGACAGGGACCCCTCATACTGTCCACTGAATGGTTCAGCGGGCATGGACTTCAGGGTGAAAACACACTCCCGGAACGCGGGTTGGGTAAAGAGTTCTTAGGACACAAAAAGCAAGAACCATGCATGGAGCAAACTTGATGTTAGACTTCATCAAAGTTAAAACCTTTTGCTTTCAAAAAACATTGTCAAGGCAAAACGTCGAGTGTGAGAAAATGTTTGCACTGTGTGTGTCTGACTGAGGACTTTCATCCAAAATGCAGAGTAAAGTTCTTTCAAATCGGTAAGATGATCAGATTTTCAAAAGTGGGTGAAAGGCTTGAACAGATAACTTTGAGAACGTGTGTGGTGAGTAAAGACGTGAAAACTGCTCAATGCCGTGAGCGCAGAGCAAGTTCAGGTCCCGGTGAGAGCCCACTCCCAGCCCGGGGATGGTGTGGCGCTGTGGGCACCTGCCTGACCCGCAGTCAGGAGTGGATGGGGTGCTGTGTAAAGCCTTCATTCTGGGAACGAGCTCATTTCGTGAGCCTGTCCAAGGCCCAGGGGCAGCTGGCACTAGCTCAGACTCTTTCAGTTTGTCTGGGTGGAGCAGTGCTGCAGGAGTGTCGCCGTGGAAGCCGGTGGGGCTGCAGAAGCTCAGGTGATGTCGTGCTAACCCAGAGGAGGCAGGTGGACGTGGGCTTCACCCCCCACCTCACCGCTTCCAGGCGGCCCTCCAGGCTCGCCCTGGGTGACTGCCTGGTGCCAGCACGTGGTGCCCTAGTTGTGCCCAGGGCTGCCCCCAGGGCAGGGCAGCTGGGTGAGCCGGCTCTCACCCTTGTCTGTCTTTCTGGGCAAAGGCTGGTAAATTCCTATGTGATTTTCTAGCAATGCTGTGTGTGCGTATGAGCTTTTTTCCTTCCAATTTTATTTCAATGTCATCAACAGATAGCACGGTACAGGTTTTAAGGCGCACCGCGTCGTGGTTGGGCTTATCTCATGGGATGCCTACCATGGTGAGTTTAGTGGGTGCAGAATTTAAAAAATAGGAAAAAAAAGTTTTCTTTGTTATATAAGCTCTTTGTGTGTTCCCTGCCCCCCTCCCAAGAGGTGCTCATTCTGTCCTGTTACCCTGCAGGCTTGCCTTCTTTCACTTAGTTTCTGACAGGATTTGTGCCTCAGCACAGACTGGCCTCCTGAACTGTCAGGGTCTCCGTGGTGTCCGTGGCGTGGGTGGACGCCGACGGCCCTCAGGCTGTGCCCCATGGGTTATTCTCCTCACCGATGCACAGTGTTGCTTTGGTCGGACAAATTCTCAGCAGTAGTTTTTTACCCTGAAAGATACGTATGTTTGGCCGAATTGCTCCCCAAGCGTGTACCTGACCTTTCTGTCACAGCGTGAGAGCGCGTCGGTCGCCTGGGGCAGCGTGTGCTCAAAGGTTCTGACAGTGACGGAAAGCGAAGTCACGGTGGCGGGGGCGCGGGCGTGCAGCGGCTGGGCTTTCAGAAGCACCCGAGCAGCTCCTCTTGCGGGGATCCTCGCTGAACAGGCTCGGAGCGCCTGTCGAGCCCCTCTGCCGCCAGGCCTCCCCCTCGTGGAGGAAACCGCTTGCTGTGGGCAGGGAGCCGCTGCGCTCCGGCTCCAGCTCCGCCCGCCGTGGCTGAGTCTGGCCCGGGTTCAGTCAGGCTGGGAGGGCACGGTACCTGCCAGTGTGAGTGCAGGTGTGATGGGGTGGCGGGCACGGGGGGTCGAGGGTGGGAGGGCTTGTTGACGCTGCAGCCTGGCAGCTGTGCCCCCGGAACTGCTGACCCGTCCTCTGCAGTGAGGCTGGGAGCTGCCGAGTGCCAATCTGGACGTTTCCCAGAAGCGTTTGCATGCTGGCCGATGGCAAGGCCTGGGTGCCGTCCCCCAATGTGTGAGGTCAGCTAGGAGGGCGGCACAGGGGCGTGCATGACCTCCTCCTAAGAACGGATCCTGTCGACCAGCCTAGACACTGTTATTAGCCGGGTGACTGTGTTCCCGGTTTCTGATTACCTGGGTGCTGGGCTGATCAATACAGGAAGTGCTGTGGGCGCCTGGAGAGCTGGCTGGGCTGTTCTGATTGGTGTGGGTGTGGTTTTCTTTAGTAGCTGGAGAGAAGATGGAAGGAGGAAGCTTAGGCCTTCTGGGTGCTCGTGAGCTGGGCCCCTTCTGGTCCTGCACTCTGATACCTCCCTGGGCTCAGCCGAGTTCCTATTTATTCTTGCTTCATTCATTCTCTCATGCGTTCCCAGCTGTTCTCAGGGATCCTAGGTCTGTAGGGGGCATTGAATCGTCTTTGATTCGCCCTCAGGCCTGTGCATCTGTGAAGTGTTAGCTCCCAGGCCCCTGCAGCCCCAGAGCTGTGGGCTTCCCCCCTAGAGGGTTCAAACTGAGGCCGAGGGCTTCTGAACGGACCCCAGTGCTTCACCTGCCTGTGGAGGCCGACAGCAGCGGCTCCCGTGTGTTGGCTCGCTGTGGCTGTCTGAGTCCTCAGCCTTTTTCAACCTTGGAGGTTGTGTTTTCTGTTCTGGTTGTCCTCAGGCTTCAGACTTGTGACCCGGGAGCCTTTGCCTTTAGAGTCTCCCTGCCCAGATCCTAGGCGCCTTTCATGAACATTTGGTGATGAGTGATGACATCGCGGCAGCCTTGTTTGGCAGATCTGTGGTTTGCTGTGACGTGGGTGGGGCGTCCTTTGGCGCTTGGCCGCTGTGGCAAAGCCCTGGCGCTGTGCGCAGCTTGCCTGGTGGGAAGCAGAAAGCAAGTGTAGCAGAGAGCATCCTGACAGCGCTCGTTCTCTCAGCTGCAGCCCTGGGGGGGCCTCCCGCTCTCTGCTGAGGCCTTCACATGAGTTGGCAGCTTCGTGGCCAGCCTCTGCCTGCTGGACCTGTGCAGCAAGGTGTGGACAGACCCTGACAGGTTCGCTCAGCCCCAGCGGGAGAAGCAGCTGCTTTGTTCCCGTGGGGTTGGGTCGGCCGGAAAGCTCTGACGGAGACCCAGCTGGACATGGCCCCATCTCCCTGGCCCTGGGCTTTCCAGCGCTGCAGGAGGGATGGGAGAGCAGGGCTCTCTCCTGGGCTCTCCTGGGGGCATCCCCGTGTGTGCCCTGCAGGCAGGGCAGCAGCCTGCGCTTCTCTGCTGCCCACTTGACTCTTGAAACGCTCTGGGGGCTCTTCTCCTGTCTTCGTAGATACGGCTCTTCTACCTCTGTGCCTCCTTTTAAATTCACGTGATTCGACAATCTAAAGCCAGGCAGCAAAAGGGTTTGGACCGGGTCAGGCTGTGCTGGGTTCCCAGGGGCCTGTTCTGGGGGGATGCGGAGGCAGCTATGGTGTCCCAGCGGGTTCGGACCTGGCAGAGGCTTGCTGAGGGCCAGTCACGCCTGTGGGCCTCCTAGGGCTGCGGGAGGACCCAGGCCCTCCCTGGTGGGTGCCAAGGTCCCTAGGCAGAGTGGGGGGTGTCCTGAGAGGATGTGAGGAGGGGCTTGGGGCTGCACACTCCCTCTGGGGCATCCCTGAGGGCTTGCCCCGCCTGAGACAGTCACTTTCACAAGGCCTGTGTCTCAGGGCGCGGCGGGCAGGGGCGCTTCTGGGAACACTGAGAGGTATTTCAGTGTTCTCTGGGCTTTCCCCCGGAAAACCTCGGCTGTCAACTCTGAGGCTGTGACGAGAGGCCTGGGCAGTTGTCCAGGGCCTCCTGGGGGTCAGCTGTGGGCAGCCGCGTGCCCCGTTGACCTTCCTCACGGCCGCTGCTGTTTGTGTCAGGAGCCGGAGCTCTCCTCCCCTACGCTCCGCCTCGGCTCCCTGAGTCCAGGGTCAGTCAGTGCCCCAGCCTACTCCACCTGGAGCCCAGTGCCCCCTTCCCCTGGGTGGCTGGCCGCCTGGGGACCTGGCTCGGATGCTCCAAGACCGGCTGGAGGCCAGGGGTGGGCTCGAAGAGCGGCCTGACCCTCGTCGGTGGTGAGGCATCCAGCTGGTGGCTCTCGGGCCCTGAAGCAGGCAAGCTTTGCAGCAGGACCCTTGTCCTGAGTTGTGTGCAGGAAAAGGCTCACGACTGTAGAGGGAGTGAGATGACTGTCTAAACAAGAGGCCCCTGAGCCCAGGGCTGCTGGGGTGGCTGCCGATGGACCTGGTGCTCTGGCTTTTCTCCGGTGCTGCTTCCTCCTGTGCCTGCTGTCCGGCAGGGTCCTGAGCTCCCTGTCGTCAGGAGCGCTGTTCCTGCGCCGACTCAGGCTGCACTCCGGGGGCTCTGACCCACTGCCGGGCCCCACCCAGGGGGGCGGCCGGCATCTGGCCCGCTCAGCGGTGCTGGGGCTGGACCCGCATGCGCCAGGCGTGTGCCGGCCTCAGTGGCACGCAGGCTCTGGCTGCTGCTGTGGGCGGACCGTCTGAGGGGACATGTCCCTTGGCAGATGGGAGTGTCCTGAGGATGCGAAGGGAGGTGGGGCGACAGGAAGTGTCCAGGTGCAGGCAGTGGTGGAGCCAGCGTGAGTGCTGCTGGGGAGGCACTCTCTCTATTGCAGTCGCTGCCCCGCAGTCTCGTGGTGGCGGGGCCACAAGGTCCTTCCCTGGCCTGTCTTGGGTGTGCCCAGGGCCGTGGCTGGTGGTTGCCCTGAGTGGGCAGCTCTCCCTGGGGACCCTCGGCCCCAGGCTGGGCTTGGTCCCTTGCTCCTTCTGCCCCTGTGTCTCGGGGCGGGGAGTTTTGGTCCAGTGGAGGATGTGTCTCCAGAGGCCTCGGAGAGCTCTCTGTCTCCGTCTGTGGGGGACCTGGACCTCTGCCCTAAGGGACTTGGTATTCCTGGGCCTGTCAGGCATGCCCTGTGTCGGCCCTTCTCCTGGCCGAGGCTGGCCCTTGGGCTGGCCATCTGTTCTCGTCTCCATCCCAGGGAGCTGGGGGTGCAGCCGGCATGGGGGCCAGTGGGCAGCCCCCCGGGTGCCACTGGCTGTGATGTGATGGGCTGACACCTATAGGGGGGACATAGAGGCTTGCTCTTCACGGTGCCGTGACGGAGGCATCCGAGAAGGAATGGCTGTGTCTTCCATCCCCTCTTGGCCCCTGAGACGGTCACCAGTGAAGCAGCCCCAGGCAGGAAGCTGGGCAGCCCCTCGGCTTGGCGGACCTGGAGGGAGACCTGGCTCTCCTCCTTAACTGGTGGGGCTGTCAAGGGGCTGGCTGGCTGCAGGCTGTGGCGCAGCGTCCTTGGGGGAGCTGGCTCTCGCCCCAGGGCTGTGCTTGGGCTCGTGCTCTAGGGTTTGGCAGGAGGCGGCCGCCGCGCGCAGGTGGCAGGGGCGTTTGTCTCGGGGACCGTCACTGGCGTGTGGCTGGGGCTCTGGCCCACGGTTTGTGTCCAGCACTCCAGACTCAGTGAGTGGCTCCTCTGCTGAAGACCACGCGCTCCAGACCTCAGCGCTGTGGTGGGCCTTTGGAAGGTGTTTCCGTATTGTGCTCTTGGAGTACTGAGTGTTTGGGGGTACAGGGTGGGCAGCTCCTGGTCTAGGCCTCGGGGCTTGAGAGCAGGCTGGCACTCAGGCAGCGATGGGGCTCGCCTGGAGGGCGGGCTTGGCCGTCAGACGGTGGAGCGCTCAGCTGCCCGGTGGAGGGGTGGGGGTGCTCTGAGGAGAGAGCAGCAGGGCCCCGCTGCCTTGGCACAGATCCCGGTGCACCCCCGGGCTCGGGGAGAGAGGGCACAGATGTGCCTGGCAGGCTTCCTTCCTGTTCTGTCTTCACCCTGGCTCGGGAGCAGAAGATGCCAGAGAGTCTTGGTAGACACCATCCCTTCCTCACCTGCGCTTGTGGGGGGCCAGGTGGAGAGAGCACGTCACTCTGCTGCGGGGTGTCATCCCTCTCCAGCCCGACAGAGGACTCAGGTCGGCTTCATGGACGCACAGAGGTGTTCTGTGTGCGGACCTGTCAGCGTAGAGGCTGCGGTCGGCCCGGAGGGGCGGGTGGGATGTGTCCAGAGATGCCTGGGTCCCGCCACCTGCCCCAGGTGGCTGCTTGCTTGGCCTGGAGCCCCTGGCAGTGCCAGCGGGTTCTTTGTGGCCCCGCGTCTGGGGATGGGAGACTCGGTGCTGCTCAAGCTGGCGCCGAGGCTGCAGGGATCCTCACAGGTGTGCGCTGACCCCTGGCCTCACGGCGGCCGTGACCGCTCGGTGTTTGGGCCTTGCTTGTCCTGAGCGAGGCGCAGGCCAGCGCGCCACGTGGAGGCCGTCAGGGTGAGAGGGGCGCGGGCGCTGGGCTGAGCTGAGTCGGGCAGGGCTGGCTTTCAGACGGTCCCCCCTCAGGAGGTTTCATCCGAGACATGCGCAGGGGAGGGATGCCAGTGGGGGAAAGCAAGCCACTGGCTGTTTAAAATTGTTCTTGGACATGCAGAACTAATCTTAAGCCTGGAAAACACCCCACAGAAAACGAAAACACCCAGCTTGGCAGTTACCTGAAGTTGGCTTTGAGGGTTGTCTGGGAGGGGACTGGTGGGACCTGCTGGGGAGGTGGGGACCTCGTGCGTCCCTGGTGGGGCCCTCGTGCGTCCCTGGTGGGGCCAGCATCCTGCCGGGGGGAGTTCAGGTCAAGTTCTGAGGTGAAGCACACGTTACAAAGGTTGGGGCGGAGGGTCGGACAAAACCAGACAGCAGGGCCTGGACGACTTGGCCCCCAGGAGGCCCCGGAGGGTCCTTACGCTGCCAGGTGATTGCTCCGATGAAAGTTGCCGGATGTTGCCGTCAACTTTTCTTTCGCCCTGCCCTGACCTCCCAACCCCTGCGGTGCTTGGAGAGCAGAGCTTGACCCGTCCTGGTGTCCCTGACCTCACGGGTGGCCTCCCCGGGGATGTGGGGAGGGTGCGGCCCAGTCCCCTCTGCCCGTCAGTGAGGGGGCCCCCTCCACACACATGAGCGCCTCAGTCCACGCGGGTCCTGTGGGAAGCCTTCGGGACCAGGCTGGGCTGAGGGGAGCTGCGGGGGTGGGCGCCATGGGGGTCTCTGCTCAAAACTCCCCTTTCCAGGGAGGCTCCAAGGAGGTGGCGCTGAAGAACGAAGCCCACTCTGCCTGCCTTGCCCTCAGTGACCTGGGGGCGGGTGTCCAGCTTGACCAGAGGGGAGTGCAGGGCCCTGTGGGCTCAGCCCCTGACGGGCAGGTGGGCAGGCTCCAGGGCCAGTGCTTCCCGCTCTGCCTCAGGGCTCTGCCTCAGGGGTCGGGGCTGCTGGCAGCTGGGGACTGAGGTGCTTTGGTTGGTGGAAAACCTGAGGCTTCCTGTGGGGAGGGGAGGGCCCCGAGCTGCAGTGGGTGGGCTCAGCCTGGCGGCAAGGCCTGCCCAGCTCCGCAGCCGCCTTCCTGCCTCCCCTCCACCCTGCCAAGGCATCCTGCAGTGGCTGCAGGAGGGGGCTTGTGAGCAGGCTCAGGTCTTTTAGAGCCGATACGGGGATGCCCCTGGCCTGCTCCGGGAAGTGGCTTGTGCAGCCGCGTACCACCTGGAGACGGGGGGCTCCCAGGAGTCGCTCGTCCCAGGCGGTTCTAGCGTGGGTGCATGGGGTGCCAGGGATCACCTCCTGAAGGGGCTTGGGTCACGCCGTGGCGTTTGGGCTTCCTCCTGCCGTTGACAGGTGGGCCTCTCTCCTCCCTGCTGTCACCAGGAGAGGCCTTGGTCTGTGACTGGGCCCCGCCTGGTCTGAGGCTCTGCAGGAGCCAGGAGGGCGGGAGTGTTTCCCGCGAGTTGAGGGCGCCCTGTAGGGCTTGGTGGGACCTCTGCCCATAGGCAGAAGATTGTGTTAGTCGTGTTGTGGCGGACGGTCAAGGGGGCGGCTCTCCTGCCTGGAGGTCTTGGAGCTTGTGAAGGCGTCTCCTGGTCAAGGCCAGCTTGTTTCCATCTGTCCTTCTGGTTCCTCTTCGGGTCGGTGCCCGTCCTTCTGTTGACAGGGTGGTGGCTTTGGGGAGAGGCACGCGGGTGTTCCTTTCGCGCACTCTTGAGAATCTGCTGTTTGCTGGATGTCGCGGGTCTGAGTCGCACGCTGCAGCTCTGTGCTCACAGGACACAGCCGGGGGCTTGTGACCGTGACGCCGGAGGGGAGCCTCTGGACCCAGCGAGTTGAAGCTGGGTCTGTGTAGAGGACGCAGAGACGGCAACGTTTTTAGGGAGCATCCAGCTCAGTTGGAGACAAGCCTCAGCTGTAGCTTTGCTGGGCTTGAACGGTACTGGTGGGTAGAAGGCCAGACGTTTTAATCTGGTCTGGAAGCTGGAGGCTGACCAGAGGCCCGAAGCTTGTCTGTTTGAAGATAGTCCCCGCTCTGAAGAGGGCCTTTAGAGTGCGGCCTCGTCCGCGCGGATGCAATGGCCCGTCACGCGGATCCTGTGCGCCCTTCACGCAGCGCCAGGGATGAGGCGGCTGCTGCTGTCTCTGCTCAGCGGAGGAGGACCAGACAGGTGGGCTCGCTGGCCAGGTCGCCCAGCGTCTGTGGCGCCTTGGTGGGGCTGCCCGGCTGGGCCTGGCCTGGCCTAGCGGCTGGGCTCTGCCCCGTGTGACCTCGATCCATCTGGCTGGCCACACGGAGCCTGCAGTTGGGGCCTGTGCCTTTGTGAGCCTGTCCGCCTGTGGCTGGCACGCGAATTCTGCTGGGGAGCTGCCCAGCCGTTTGGCCCAAGCAGCGCTCGGCCCCTAGTGGGCAGGGAGCCCGTGGCTGATGGCAGCTCTTTCAGACCTGAGGGCTCCCAGTGTGCTTGGGCTCAGAGGTCCTGCTAGCCTGCGAGCTGGGGTAGGGCCGGTTGTGCCCGACCTCTGCCTTTGCTCAGGCTGACCCCTCTGGGGCGCGGGGTGAAGTGAGACGTGGTCACTTGGGAGAGGAATGGTTAACTTCTGAGGCAGCAGCACAGTCCTGACTGCTCATGAAGGTGGCTGAGTTAGAAGGTTGGCCGTTTTTTTATTACGTGCAAACTGCTCTTCAGTTTCATGGAACCAGGCGGCCCTCCCACAGCGAGGCTGGAAGGCGTCTCCCTCATTTAACCTCTTCAGAGTGCTGTGGTCTGCTTCTTGACGGTTTGTGGGTCTGTGAGGAGGACATTCAGACAGCGTCCTGTCCCCCACTTACTCTTCCTGGCTCTGCCTGTTCTTTGTCGCTGGAGTTGACTGAGTCTAGGCGCCTCCTGTTAGGCCCTCGCTACAGAGGTCAGACGTCGCACTTGTTCGGGCTGGTGACGGGTGTGGGGTCTGGAGTGGCTCCTGCCATCAGCGCTTACTCCTCCCTTCTCTTACGCGGCGCGCCTCATTTCATCGCGCGCGGCTTTGCTGTGCGCTGCAGACATTGCGTCTTTACAAATTGAAGGTCTGTGGCAACCCTGTGTCGAGCGGGTCTCGGCACCATTCATCCAACGACATTTTTTTTCCGTGGAGGCAGGCACACTGTGGTTTTAGATTTGATGCACCCTGAATGGACTGCACCTTAGCATAGAGACAGCTCGCTGGGAAACCAAGGCGTTCCGTTCCGGCTCTTGCTTTTGGCAGCGTCCACTTTACTGTAGCTGTCTGGAACTAGGCCCACAGTCTCCCCTGGTCTGCCCGCGGGAGGATCAGGCTTCTCCTGCTGGACTTAGCTGGGGAGAGTCCCTGGAAGCTGCTGCTGGTGTCTCCCCGGGTTGGGGCATCTTTCTTGTTTTCTAGAGCTTGGTTGCAGCGCCAGAGATGTCCCCTAGGGGTCACTACCAAGTTAGCAAAGTGTGACTCTTCCCTTGCAGACTTGGTAACAGAGAATGTCCTTCCTCTCATCTTGTCCAGCTAGCAGACTAGAGTTTTCACAATTACACAGTCCGTACCTGTGATGGTGGATTTATAGCAGTGGCTGGCAATTTTTTTTTCTTTTTTTCTGTAAAGGGCCAGGTAGTAAACGTGTAAGGCTTTGTGGTCCATGAAGTCTCTGTAATAAGTATTTAGCTCTGTCTTTGTGACACAGGATAGGGTGACCAGCCCTCCGTTTTGGCCTGGAATCTGGGCCTATTCATGCTTAAACTAGGGTGGTCCAGGACAAAACAGAACTCCAGGTTATCCAGTGGGAATGCTGCTGCGTGGTACGTAAGTGAGTGGGAATGGCCATGTTCTTGGAGAACTTTATTGTTTAAAACAGGTGGCGGCTGGGTTTGGCCTGAAGGCCACAGCGTGCTGAGCCCTGCCTTAAGGTCCGGTCCGGCTGTTTGGTTTAAAGAGCTGGCCCAGAGCCCTGCCTGCTTCTTTCCCTGCAGCTTCTGTTTTCCATGTGGCTTTCTGCTCATGCAGGGGCATGGGATAACTTTCTTCCCTCTTTTCTGGTTTGGGAGAATCTGGCCCCGGATGTGACCTTGTTTGGGGCAGTTACTGGAAGTGGACCTGCTGCCGGTTCGGGCTCCTGCGTCATGGCCTCTGACCCTGGGCCCGAGCTCTCGCTCAGGGTGGGAGATGCCTGCAGGATGGGGCTCCTCCAGGTCAGAGCCCTGGTCACTTCAATCTCAGGGCCTGTGGCAGGCTACGGGGGCCCCCCTCTCTGTCCCCCTTTTCCTGGTGGCCGAGTCCCCAGGATGGTGTTGTGCGTCACGTCTGCTCCGCCCAGCAGATGCTTGTTGAGCAGTTGGGTGGGGCAGATGCCGAAGTGGAGAGGTCTCCAGGCACGCTAAGCGCCATCCTTTCTCCGGCACTGAGCTCGGCATTGCCTTGTTTTGGGGGCTGAGGGGGATCGGCCTCTCCTGGCCCAGGGTGGGGAAGCCCTGCCTGTCAGAGTGGGACTGGCCGTTCCTTGTCTCGCTCTTTGGTGGCTGGGCAGGTGAGCGTGCTGGGTTGGACCTGGGGTCCAGCTTCAGGAGGGAAAGTACAGACTCAGGCCTGCAGTGGTGTCCAGGGCTCTCCCATCACTGCCTTCCTAGGCCCCTGGGCCCGGACCCTGACCGTGAAGCCGGCTGCTGCTCCCTCTGTCTGTTTGGACAGGAAGGAGTTGCTTTTGTTTCCATCAAGAGCATGAACACAGCTCCGAGTACTTCCATTTACTGACAACCCTTGCCAAATTAATTTTATTTAATTATCTCCCAGGGCTAAGCTTGAATACATTTTGTGTTAAATTCACAGTTTTCCTTTTTCTAAACGAAATGGACTTAATATCCTTGTTAAAATCTGATTAAAACTAAAATTGAGTTTTTTGAAGTCTGATTATTCCATGAAATGGAATTTTTAAACCTAATTACGGACGGATTTGCATATACTTCTCAGCACCATTGAAAAGAAAGTTGAAATAAATTTATTAATGACATCCTTTCTGTCGTTTCCTTGGGGCATGACGTTAGTGTCAGAGCAGAGGCAGGTGGGGAGAAAAGCTACCTTTCTTTCCCCACTTCCTCAGGAGGGGTTTGTTTTCAGCTTTATTCCTTGGAGAATCAGTTCCCAATGACTCTGCCCTCGGTCTCATTTTCATTCTGCCCTTCGCTAATCTACCAGTTTCATAGTTGATAGCCTTTCTGCAGCTCCTGGATTCAAAGCTCTTATCTTTGAGGAGGAGTGTGGGAGGAGGGGATAATGATTGTAGTCTCAAGGGGGGTCCCCCTTTCAGCCCCAAATATGGATTTATAATTAATAAGCTGCCTTCATTCTAATTCTGTGTTACAGGGGTGTTATTAATAAAAGTGAGAATGAACTTGCTCTCTGTGAGCACCTGGAAGTAGGCGTGGGGTATCCAGAGGCCACTCCTTATTGGAGAGACGCCGCTTTCCAGGAGGGTCAGTTCCTATTGCCACCTCTGGAGCCACACCGCCTCTGTGGACTTTCTAACGACTGTGTGGCTGGCAGACCCCTGGCCACCCTGATCTTCAGGTGCTCTGTCCACGAGGAGATTGTCACTCATACTTCCTCATGGTCTTGCCCTTCCCTCTGTTCTGCTTCCATTAGTGGTCCGTGCCTCGTGGGTACCGGGAAGGTGACTGCGTGAGCAGTCCTGTGACGGGGCAGAAGGCATGAGCCAGGGTGACTGAGCTGCTGCTGGGTCAGTCCTGCTGTACCCTGCAAGGATGTATGCAGATCTTTAAGAGAAGCTGAGAACACGGATTTTTATTTGAAATTCCCCGAATTTAAAAGCACCACCTGGGCCCAGGGAGCTGTATTTGAAGATGATGCATGTGCAGCTTGGTTAGGGAGCATGGGTGGCCTGCTGTCTCGGCCATACCATCTGCCGGCTTCCCGCAGCTCCTGTCCCCGCCACGCTCTCCTCTCTGGCCTCGTATGTCCTGGGCCCTCCTGTCCAGGCTCTTCTCATGCTGGTGCCTCTGGGAACAGTCTTCAGCCTCGTTTCTGTGTCTGAATTACAGTCAAGCCCCGGGGCTCAGAGGGCGCATTTCTCACTGATTCCCAGTTGAGCAGGAGGCCCAGGCTGGACACGACAGGGAGGGGTCGGGGGAGGCCCAGGCTTTTTAAAGAACATTTATTTCATTTTTTGCTCTGGTTCCTAGGGGGAGAACTTGCCTTGTAGGCGCTTTATGAGTGAGTCCATTAGGAGCAGAGGCTTGGGGCTTTGCACTCTGTCTGGGTGATGGGCTGGGGTTAAAGGGTTTCTGTATGGGGCTGCGGTGGAGCCTGATAAACACCAGGATCACATTTGCTGGTCTGTTTGCAACTTGACCTCTTAGAAACCGCTTCAGGTCATCATGGAGAGGGTGGCAGTGTGTGGGGAGGAGCTGAGACACAGATTACAGGCTGTCTCTGGTGAAGCTGCTTCCTTCCCTGAGCTCCTCGTCTGTAGGATGGAGCTGCTTCTGCCCACCTCCTGGGGTCTGGGAGGAGGTGGGAGCAGATGGAGACACATCAGTGACCTGTGGCCGTGCAGCAAACTCTGCCCCAGACCTTGTTGTCTCGTCTCTGTGGGTCCTGAATCCAGCAAGGATTCTGGATCTCTCGCACGAGGCCGCGCGGCACCTCAAGGCTCCGCTTCCTGACTCACTCGCACATGGGCGGGACTCAGTGCCTGGTGGCCCTTGGCCTGAGGCCTGCTGTCCCCTGCCGTGGGGCATCCTTCACCAGGACCGTGTGGCCCCTGGCCCTGCCTGATGGGTATGGAGGGGGCAGCCCCACTTGCTGCCCTGGTCACAGAGGAGCTGCCCCACTTTTGCCACGTCCACTTCACCAGAAGCAAGTCTATCAGTCCAGTCCACGCTGAGGGAGAGGGTTGCAGAGCGTGCGTTCCAGGAGGTGGGGCCCTTGGGAGCCACGTCAGAAGCTGTGTTGGACCACATACTTATTTGGAGGACCAAGTTAGAAAGGGATTATACTAATGGTTAAAAAGAACGATTTTAGTTGCGATGGCACGGAAAAACTCATGTGTTTATAGAAAGCAATTTTACAAATGTTTTAGCCTAAAATTCTGAGTGGAAGTCTTTAACGTGTGCGCTCTGAAGCTTGGGAGAGTCTCTCTGTGGCCCCTGACTCAGTCTCCGGGCTGCCTCCCAGGGAGGGTTACTGGACTCTGACAGCCGCTGCACCCCGCCCTCCGCCTCCCGCCCGGTGGCTGTCGGCCCAGGCCTCCCCTCCCACCCGCTCTGTCGCGCTCAGTCCCTTACTTAGCGGCCCCACTGCATTCTCTGACCCCTCCAGTGCAGCTTCAGGTGGAAGCGATGAGGTTGTAGCCTGCCTGGCGGCCGGCCGATCTTAGAGGGAACACCTTTGGTACTTGGTCGTCAAGTGTGATGTTGGTTTTAGGTTCTTGGGATACTGCTTCTCAGGTTAAAGATGTTTTATTCTTTGCTGAGAGTTTTTGTTTTAAAACTATGAGTGAGTTTTGAGTATTATCAGATGCTTTTTATACATCTGTTGGGATGATGATGAGGTGTTTGTTCTGTGTTCTGTTAATGTAGTTAGGATATCAACTGATTTTTCCATTGCTTAACCAACCTCGCATTCCAGGGATAAAACCCTCCCTCCTCGATCGTGGTATATTGCTGTTTTGATATGCTAGTATTTCATTAAGCTTTTTTGCTTCTCTGTTCTGGAGTATTGCTTTATAGTTTTCTTGTAATATCTTTATCTGGTTTTGGCATCAGGGTAGTTTTGGCTTCATGAAATGAGTTGGTAAGAATTTTCTATTTTCTTAGACGAGTTTATATATAGTAGGCATTATTTCTTAACCACACATTTGATGGGATTTACCCGCAAAGCCATCTCTGGGCCTGTGCTTCTCTTTGTAGCGAGGTTTTCACCACAGGCTCAGTTTCTTCAGTAGGTGTGGGCCGACCCGTCACCTGTTTGATTCTGGGCGGGCTCCCTCCGCTCCCTCCCCTCTCCCTGTACCACTTTACATTCTCCAGCAGCGCAGAGGGGCTCCAGTTTCCTGCCAGCAGTTTCTGTCTTTGTCATGATTTGATAATAGACGTCTCCGTGGACCGGGACCGCTCCCCCCGTGGCTCTGGTCTCCGTTTCCCTGGTGAGTGGTCAGCGGCGAGCGCCTCTCCATGTGCCTCTCAGCCACACGTCTGTCTTCTGGGGAGAAATGTCTATTCACGTCCTAAGCTACTTTTTAAGTCGCGTTGTTTTCTTGATGCTGCTTTGTGAGGATTCTTGATATCTTCTGAATATTAACTAGATCCTTGCCGGATGTGTGACGTCTTCTCCGATCTGTGGATTGCCTTTTCACTCTCTCGACGTGTTGACTGAAGCCCGGCTTATCTGTTGCTTCATTTGCTGTCTGTGTTCTTGGTGTCAGAGCCGAGAAATTATGGCCTAATCCAGCGTCAGAAAAGTCTCCCCCGTGCTGTCTCCTACGAGCTTCGTGGTGTTAGCTCTTTGGTCTGTTTTGAGTTTATTTTTGTATGTGGTCTTAGGTACGGGTCCAGATCTCATCTTGGTTTTCCTGGCACCGTTTATTGAAAACTGTCCTTTCCCTCATTTAGTAGTCTTAGCTCTCTTGTTGGAAATCATTTGACCGTGTGTGCTAGGGTTTATTTCTGGGTTTTCTGTTCTGTTCCACTGGTTTACGTTCTGTCTTTATGCCAGGACCACTCTGTTTTGGTTACTGTGGCTTTGTAATAAATTTTGAAATCAGCAAGTATGAGTCTCCAACTTGATCTTTTTTGTTTTCAAGATTGTTTGGCTATTCTAGATCCCTTGAGATTTTATATGAATTTTAGGGTGGATTTTTCTGTCTCTGCAAAAGTGTGATTAGGGTTTGAAAGGAATTGCATGGACTTTAGTTGTTATCTTTGAAGTGCAAAACTTAATTCAACGAATTTTTGAGAAGATGGCTACCAAATACCCAAGTTTGAGTAATTGTTGTTTATCAGTCATTTTTTCATGTAAAATATTTTTCCCCCATAAAAAGTGGACCTTAAACCATGGTGCTATTCTGTATAGACTGTTTATTTTTTAAAATTATTAGAAAGATAACTTGTTAATTTCTGTCTGTGCTGGGGTGCGAGGGGCCCACCCTCCAGGTTCGGAGCGCAGGCCTCTCCCTGAGGGGGCCCTCCTGTCACAGACCCCGGGCTCTGGGGCTCCTGGACCTCTGTAGGTGCGGCCTCTGGGCTCAGGCTCAGCGGCCGTGGCACACGGACCTGGTTGCTCCATGGCACGTGGGGTCTTCCCAGATCAGGAATCGAACCCACGTTTCCTGCGTTGGCTGGTGGGACTCTCCACCACTGAGCTGGGGGAAGCCAGGGTAGCCTATTTGAGACGACTGCGCTGCCTTGGAATCTTCCTTGCTGCCCTCGTCTGGTCTTAGCTACTCTTTCCCCCTGGGACCTGGGTCTCCCGCCTGCTGCCTCCTGGCCGTGGGCTTGCTGACAGAGAGTGGCGGTCTCGTGGTAGCGGAGATCCCTGCCAGGCCTGGGAGGACACAGTCCTGCCTTGATCCAGGTTAGGACAGGAGTCCTACCGGCTTCCTGAGATTGAAGGCGGTCTCTGCTTCCCAGAAATCTAGAAGCTGATATCTTCAGAGAATGCCTGTGTGTGGCTACATCTCGTCCACTTGCTTTGACAGTGACATTCAGGGTGGCCTTAAAAAAAGGAAAATTTTTTTCAATTCCTTTAAAAATATTTAATTGAGGATAATAATACAGTGAAAGGATGACCCTAAGTTTTGAAATTGTGTCGTCTGTCAGCCAGCAGCTCAGTGAAGTTCACAAAGTTTCCAAAGCCTCAGAAATTTTCTTCTGTCTCTTCCAGTTGATTCCTACCCCAGGGATAACCGCTGTTGTCAGTTTTGTAATTGTAGATTGGTTTTGTCTGTTCTTCGGTTGTAAACAAATGAAATGGCGTGTGTGTACTGCTTAATTGCTCTTATTCCGCCTGGGGCTCTCGGGGCTGAGATGGGGCTGAGGCAGCAGAGGCTGGGGGCTGCCTGGTCGTTGAGTGAGGCTCGGAGTGAGCCCCCCGGCGCCCTCTACTTCACCCGACCCCCCTGCCTCTGTCTGACATCTGACGTTTGAGATCCAGCCGTGTCCCTTCTAGTTCAGTGTTGGAAGTAGTCCGCTGCGTGACCGTCTCTGGGTTCCGGCGTCCATCCCCCGTCTGTGGACGTTCGGACCGCCCCCAGCTGCTGGCTGTTGTGCTCCAGCCGCCGTGCACTCGGCCGAGTCTGTGCGCACCCGTGCCGTCACTCCTCTCTGCTCGGTTCCCGGGAGCGCATCAGTGTGCCAGGTGTCTCCAGCACGGCTGTCTGACTTTGCTCGACTGCCCATGTCTTAGGGGGATCCTGTGGCATCATGACTTCACCAAATCTGGGCTGCTTAAAAAGAAATTGTGGTTATTCCGGTAGGTGTGATGTGGTCTCCCTCCCGGACCTCCGGACTGGGGAGGAAGAAGGACCTGTGTGCAGGCGGCCCTGGGGACACACGGCTGTTGGAGACGTTGGCAGAGCACAGAGTCAGGCTTGGTGGGGAAGTCTTCGAGCGGCTGTGAGCGGTCCGCTGAAAGTGGTGAACTGCAGAGACGTGGCGCAGTGTTTTGGTCGCTTCGTGTCTTTGCTTTGGGAGCCGCAGGAACAGCGCGGTCTCCTCTCCGGTCCCACGGTTCTCTTCACGAAACCTCCGCAGACCTTTCCCTTAGGAACTTACCAGTGATACTGAACTGTGGCCCTTAAGGCTCAAAGGTGCTTCTCAACTTGGATGAAATCCACTCATCGGTTTGTGTCTTATGGTTAGCAGTTTTTGTGCTTTAAGGAGTCTTCTCACGTTTTGTGGTTGCAAATGAACTATCTTATGTTTTCTTCTAGAAACTTTTTGTTTCAATTCTTTATGTACTGGTGTGTGGTTCATGTCATGTGAAGTCTGAGGCTGCAGTTAAGGTTCCCCTTCCCCCTGCTGTTGTCAAGTTTCAGTCATTTATTTGGTAAAGTTACTCCTCTCCCTTTGAACTGCTTTGCTGTTTTGTCAGGTGAATTTGGTGTAGATGTGGCGGCCTGTTTCTGGATTCTGTTTTCTTATGTTGGTACATGTCTATCTTCATGCCGATATTATGCTTTCTCGATTGCTGGATGTTTATAGTAAGTCTTAAATACGGTACTGCGAGTCTTCTAAAATTTTCCTTTGTTAACATTAAGCTCTTAAGGGTTCTTTTGCTTTTCTGTATACGTTTTATAAATAGATCATCAATATCTCCAAAAAACCCTGTTGTGATTTGTATTGATTTTTGCATTGAATTTATAGGTCAGTTTCCTATTTCCAAATAGAAAAAGGAGTACGTCAAGGCTGCATATTGTCACCCTGCTTATTTAACTTATATGCAGAGTACATCAGGAGAAACTCTGGGCTGGAAGAAGCACAAGGTGGAATCAAGATTGCTGGGAGAAATATCAATAACCTCAGATATGCAGATGACACCATCCTTATGGCAGAAAGTGAAGAACTAAAAAGCCTCTTGATGAGAGTGAAAGAGGAGAGTGAAAAAATTGGCTTAAAGTCCAACGTTCAGAAAACTAAGATCATGGCATCTGGTCCCATCACTTCATGGGAAATAGATGGGGAAACAGTGGAAAGAGTGTCAGGCTTTATTTTTTTGGGCTCCAGAATCACTGCAGATGGTGACTGCAGCCATGAAATCAAGACACTTACTCCTTGGAAGGAAAGTTATGGCCGACCTGGATAGCATATTGAAAAGCAGAGACATTCCTTTGCCAACAAAGGTCCGTCTAGTCAAGGCTATGGTTTTTCCAGTGGTCATGTATGGATGTGAGAGTTGGACGGTGAAAAAGGCTGAGCACTGAAGAATTGATGCTTTTGAGCTTTGGTGTTGGAGAAGACTCTTGAGAGTCCCTTGGAATGCAAGGAGATCCAACCAGTCCATGCTAAAGGAGATCAGTCCTGGGTGTTCATTGGAAGGACTGATGTTGAAGCTGAAACTCCAATACTTTGGCCACCTAATGGGAAGAGCTGACTCATCGGAAAAGACCCTGATGCTGGGAGGGATTGGGGGCAGGAGGAGAAGGGGACGACAGAGGATGAGATAGCTGGATGGCATCACCGACTCGATGGCCATGGGTTTGGGTGGACTCCGGGAGTTGGTGACAGACAGGGAGGCCTGGCGTGCTGCGGTCCATGGGTCTCAGAGCCGGACACGGCTGAGCGCCTGCACTGAGCTCCAGGTCGGTTTGGAGAGGACCGGCACCCTAGCGATGGTGGCTGTTTCGGTTCGTGGTTCGGATCTCTCATTTTCACAGCAGTAGTTTGTAGTCTTAAAAGCAACAGTCTTGTTGGTGACATTTCTCTAACCATCTAGAAGTGTTAGGTATTTTATTTCACTCAGTAATTACTGAAAGGCTAGTAAGCTGGTCCAAAGGAGATTTCAAAGTACCATGTATTTATCATCAAAGAGGGACCACTAGAATCGATTTTAGATGCCAAAGTGGGGAAGCTGTCCATCTCCACAGGGCGGTCAGCATCGGGGTTCCCAGACTGGGGCTGGTGTTCCTGTGAACACGGGTCATCTGCATCTCTGCTAGCTGTCTTCTGCGTGTGCTCTTGTGCTCAGTCGTGTCCGACTCTCTGTGACCTCGTGGACTGTAGCCTGCCAGACTCCTCTGTCCATGGGATTCTCCAGGCAAGAAGTAGGTTGCCATTTTCTCCTCCAGAGGTTCTTCCTGACCCAGGGATCGAACCCACATCTCCTTCATTGGCAGGTGGATGCTTTCCCACTGAGCCACCCGGAAACCCCTTTTTTTTACTCACCAACTTGTGAAATAGCTCAAAGATTAGGAGACAGATATGCTGCATAGGTAGCTAGATAGGGCACCAAATCATCTTTTCTGCCCATTCAAGGTTTTCACTTTGCCTTCTTCTTGATAATCACAATCTCAGAGATTTTTCTTGACCATAAAGCATGGATGGTCTTGATAGGTGTGACCCAGCCGTTTGTGTGTGTGCAGTAGGCGTGTTAGTATTAGAGACTGCACATCTCTCAAGGCCGGGACTTGATTTTCCCTCAGTCCACGTGCCCACAAGGTCTGTCACCGGGGCCGGGACACAGCTGCGTGCCCCTCCCTGCGCACCTTCCGCCTCGAGTCCCTGGGTGCCTCCGCCCCGAGGGACTGCCTCACACTCGGGCTCCCGAGGCGCTGTCCTTTGTCACCCTGGCCACGCGGCCTGCACGTCCTCCTCTTTGGCAGGCTCCAGCGTGTTCCTGCCGCCCTTGACAGTGGTCCTCACGGGCAGCGGCTCTGCCCTGCGCTCAGCTGCTCCACGGGGGCCCCTTTCTGTTGGCGCCCTCGTCATGGAGCGCGATGGTGGGCCTGTGGCTCTGGTGGAAGGCCCCTGGGTCGGCTTCCACCGGCCGGTTCTGCTGACCTCTCCCCCAGCTCAGCGGCATGGACATGCCTGTGGTGATGCAGGCCGGCCTGCCGTGGCACCCTGAGCTCGCTGCCCTGTTCTGAGCTCGTGGCTCAAGTTGTGTTGGGGGCCATTATCCAGCTTTCTTTCCAATGTTTAAAGCATTCAAAAGATCAACTTTTCCAAAGAGTGTGGGAACAGGGAGAGGAAATTATGGCATTTGTTTGAAAGGCTCTGAGCGCTTTTTTTAGCTCAAACAGTTCAAAGAGCGCCTCTTGTTAATCAGAGGAATATTCCAGCGTCCCTGGGGTGGTCACACTGGCTTAATTGGAACCCAGGCTGCTTTGAAGTCCTTTTAATCCTGCCTGAGTTGGGAGGAAGAATTCGAAGGCAGCAACTGTAAATTTGAAATTTCTTCATTTTATTTACATGTGTTTGGGGAGCCATGTAATTCACTTCCCTAAAGCAGTTCGGCCGAGTTGCTGCTGGTGGACGGCCGCGGGGGGCCCGCATCTGGTTGTCCAGCCCCACGGCCGTCTCGGCCACAGAGGAACCGGCCGCTGACAGACGCTGACCTGGTCCCGGGCGCGCCATCACCGTGTGTGTGCCAGCCGCCCGGGCCGTGGCCCTGTGTCTGCAGGGCCCCGTCCTCTCCCTCCTCGGGGTGGGGCACGCAGCCAGGCTCTCGGTCCCCCTGCCCTGAGTGGTCTTACGGGCTCTGATGGTCGCTGAGCAGCTGCTGGCTTCATCTTATATGACCTGGAGGTTGATGGCATTGTCTGTTCCGGATGACTGGTGCAGTCTTGGGTGGGGTCGGGGCTTGGGCCTTGTCCTGGAGGGCTGCACCACCAGGGGGGACGAGAGCCTCCGCAGGGGTCCAGCCGGCTTCCCAGGTGCCTGCTGAGGCCCCTGCCATGGCTCCGTAGGTCGTCCTGTTTGTGGTCCAGGGAGGAGCAGAGCTGGACGTGGTCAGGGCCTGGGGACTCCAGAGCAGGGCCCCTGCCCTGTGCGCTGGGGTCTCCCCTTGTTAAAGGGCACTTTTGGAGCTGTGCCCAGAGGTGCTCAGAATCCCCTCATGTCTGCTCTGGGGTGAAGCCGGGGATAGATCGGTGCTCTCGGGGTGCGTCATGTGCTTCCGCATCAGTCCGCGCTGCAGTAACCACACCAGAGGTGGGGGTGTTAATTTGTGTGACTCTTGCTCTTAGTGGCTTCGTACTGGTGACCAGTAGCTGCCACTGTGCTTTCCAATTGGGCGCAGATATCATTTTGGCTTTGTGTTCTATAAGGCCTGTAATTCATAATGGTATGATGCTCCTCCACATTAAGTCCTTTATATGCAGCATTCTCATGACAGCCACATGTGGATACTGTTATTACAGTCATTTTCCTGATGAGAGACCTGAAGTTTGGAGAGGTTGATGATTGTCAGAGGTCGCATAACTAGGAGTGAATGGAGTTAGAATTTGAGGCATTAACTGCTTCCTGTTGCCTCTCTGTGCTTTGGTGGTCTGTGGAATCTGCGTTTTGCACTTGGTCTCCGTCTATGCTGGGCCTGATTCTTTCAGAAAGGGGGTTAGCAGCTCTCGGAAGAGCTGTGCGCCTCAGAGCCTCTCCCCGCCCTGGCCGGCAGCCCTCATTCTTCCTCTGAAACGGCCTGATATTTCTGCAGCACAGCAGAGGCTTGGGGTACAGGCTGATGTTTTAAAGACACTCTGAAGCGCACTGCCCGCAGACGATGTCCTTAAAGGGCAGACGTGGCCTCCTCTGGACCCACCCTCGGGTTGAGAGCCCCACCCCCGGCTCTGCTCACCTCCAGAGCTGAGCCCTGTGCGTGTGCTCCTGGTGGCAGAATGCCCAGGAGGCGCGGCCCTTCCTTGCTTGGGGAGGGCTGCCCCCTGAGTGGTGCTGGGCTCTCTGAGATGAGCCTGCTTCTCTGCCAGTTTCACATGTTATTGTAATCACATAGTTTAATTAAATACTGTTAGAGTCTGGTGAAAAATGTGTGAAGAAAGCAATGTGTTTTGTGAAAACAGAGTTGCATGTTTTGGAAAGTCTCAAAGGAAAATTGCTAAAAAGAAGCTGTTGAATAAAGTGAATTGGCTATAGAAAACTAGAAGACAAGTTATGAAATTTAGGAACATGGCAGGTGTCTATTTGAAAGAAATAGCTAGGATCATGAATTATCATTTGTGGTTTATACAGAAATACAACATGAAACTTCAGTTTAGTGGACCCATATTTGAAGAAAAAGTTTGCAGCTTGGAGAATGATTGTGTCCATGTAGTATTTTAAGTAAAACGTTTGAGATAAGGATATTGATTACCTGCTTTAGCCAACTTTTGGGAACAGTGACCAGGCTTGATTACTTCAGATGGGGAATGTTATATTAATATATTTTTGCTGTACTTACAATGCAAATTATTCTTATTGTTATACTTAGCTAGACATCATTTAGAAATGATATGTGATTATTTCATTATAAGTGGTTATAATTAGTTTCTAATGCATTCATTCATCATGAAATAATTGTTTTCTCTTTTGAAAAATTTAGTATAATATTTGATTCTAAAGTATAACTTTGTAATGCTAGGTTTTAGAACAGTTATTTTCCAAATAGGTATTACATTTCCTTGGTATATATTAGACCTTTTTAATATATTTTATAGAGGGACTGTAAGTAACCAGTAAGACTAAACGTCTGATCCAGTGCTCTGAGTTCAAACTCTGGTAGAGTTTAGTTGGATAGTTAACTGTTCTGCGGAGGCATGCGCCTTTTTCATTCGTTCAGCTCATATTGATTGAAGGGCCGAGGTGGAGGGCTGTGGGCAGCACTGTGGGAGTGCCGTCGGCGGAGGAGGCCTGGGGCTGAGAGAGCAGCTCAGGGCTAGGGCCCAGGGGACGGGGGTTCGGGGGCTCCGAGTACAGTGGGAGGTCTTGCAGGCTTCCCTGCAACTGGGGAGACAGGACCGGTGTGGTCCTGGGAGTTGGGACGGCCTGAGGGTGTGCAGTGACCGGGGCAGCACAGGCCCTGGGGCCCCTCTCCCGGGACCTGGTCTCGTGTGGGAACCGCCGTTGGTCACGGCGGGCTGTGACTTGATGAGGGCCCCTGTGCTGGGTGCCCCTCGCGG
>ML662479.1:4073597-4108078 GCA_007570785.1 Antilocapra americana
CTCGCGGGCTGTGACTTGATGAGGGCCCCTGTGCTGGGTGCCCCTCGTGGGCCTTCAGGCGTGTGCCCTTGGGTGTGCTTGAGCCCACGTCTGTTCTGGGCCACCTCTCAGGGGAGGGGTGACTTGCTCCCCATCCGTCTGGGACACAGGCAGCTTGAGAAGACAGTCCGATGGCCGCCGCCCACCACGTGGCCAGGACAGCATGGACTGGCCCCGGGCTTGGTGCTGAGAGACCGATGGCCTTCTTCCCCTAAAGGTTGGTTCCTGGGGCCTCAAAACGGGTCGCTGGTCACAGGCTTCCTTCTCTGGAGTATCCAACGCCCTGCATGGCCTCAGGGCTGAGTGCTGCTTCTCCCCACCCTGGGCTGTGGGCCAGGCTTTGCCTGTCTTCGGTGACCATGAATCCTCCCTAACCTCCTACATGACTGGGTCACATTATCAAAACCCCCTGAGTCCCCAGGACGTCCCTTGACTTTGGAGCCATGAGTGCCTCTGCTCCATTTGGGCTTTAGCACCAAATTTTCCTCTGTGATGATTCCTGTTCTCACTTGTGCTGGAGGGAGTCCACCCTGCCTGGGTGCGCCCCTCTCTGACGGGGCCCTCTGACCCACTTTGGGCTGTGGCTCTGTGTTCTGTGGGTTTCTCTTCTGGAAAATAGAACCTTGGAAGAGAGCTTGAGGTTTCCTGCTTGTTAATTAGTTTTGTGGTTGTCGCTGTTTGATTCATTTTAGAAATGGGAGTCCTCTGGATCTTGTGTCTTTCAGACCCATTGAAACAGCACTTTGAGCTTCAGCGAGTGTCCTGGCGTCTGCTGTCAGGAGCCTCAGAATAGCTCTGCTGGAGCCGGAATGCCGCTGCCTCGAAAATAAACCACTGGGCTCCACTCCCCGGGCCTCCTGTTCTACTCGCAGCTGAGTTCGAGTCAAAATTCAGCTGCGGATTGAACAAAGACTTTCCTCCTTCAAAGCCCACCAGTTAGAGTTAAAAGGCTTTGCAGCTGAACCCAGAGTTTAAACAGCAGACGCCACAGCTTGGGCTGCAGTTGGGGCTGTCGCTCTCCTGTCGCCTCTGAGTCAGAGGATCCCAAGGCCTCTGAAGGCCTGCACTTTCCAGCTTTTGAAGCGGAAGTTTGGGGGTGGTTGGCTCTTCCTGCCGAGTGCGCCTGTGCTGTTTCGGGCTGCGATGGCACTTGGCCTGACTCCTGCTGGTTACAGGCACATAGCCAGTCCCCAGGGCACCCTCGGCGAGCGTCTCTGAGTGGCTCCCGCCACACTCCAGGTCAGGAGACTCTGGAAAATCAACACTCTTCTTGCCAGTGGGGGACACTCTGGCCTCTGGCCTTTGATTTGGTGTGTGGTGAAGGCTGCAGTGGTTTAATAACCCTGCTTGATTCAGCAGCCCTTCAGCAACCTCCCTCTGTCCACATTTGGTGCTTGTGATGGGCAGATGGTGGCAGAGTCCCCAGGTGTGCCCCTCTGCTGTCCCCAAGCGCCCTGGGCTCCTGCTGTGCTGAGCCTCCCCGGAGGAGCCCCATCTCCCGTCAGCGCCTCTGCTTGGCCAGCTGGGCATCGCCAGTGGCGTTGCTGCATGGGGCGCGTCTGTGTGGCTTTTTCTGTAGTTTTTATTTGTACTTAAACATATAATATTATAAATGCTCATTGAAAGAAATTCAAATAAGGCACGTGACGTCTAAGACCCCTTTGATTTCGGCCGCCCCTCAGCCCTGACCTGGCTAGGTTATGCTCTGTAAATATGCGTGCATGTCAGTGCCTTTGTTCAAAAATAAGGGGCGCAGGTGCAGTTTTGGGTGCATTTGGAAGTGGACCCTCTACCCTTGAGCTCTTTCTCTGAGTGCCTGCGGACCTGCTGGCTCGGGCTCCCCCGGGAGGGCAGGCGTACTTTGGGAGCGTGGGGTCTTGGTATGCCTCGTGCTTGCAGTGCTGGCTGAGGCCCTGCCTGCCCGCCGGGTGGTCACTAGGGTCTGAACAAACCAACGCCCCCTCCCCGAGGGCCAGAAATCGGCGTCGCCCCCTCCTGCCCTCCCCCTCCGCCCTGCTGTGTGGTCCACACAGAGGATGCTGTCCTCCTCCTCTCCGCTCCACGCTTGGCTCTGCAGAGCTTGGAGAGCCAGGACTGTGGGGGGACTAGCGACTGTGGCACACTGAGCGCATCTGCTCACCCTCCGCCCGGGTCAGGGCATGGGGCAGAGGCCTGGGCCTCGGGAAGGGCATGCAGCCCCTTAGCCCCACGCTGCATGGTTCCAGCCCCCGATGCCTGACTTGCATGAACAGGAGCAGGGCCAGAGCAAGCGCCCTGGTCCAGGTCCTCACGGGATGTCCCTGCATTGCAGGGCTGTGATGGCTGGGGGCTCTTTGGAACAGCCACAGAGATGCTTTGTGAGTGATGTGCAGGCCCCCTGATGGGGCTGACCACTGGCTCTGGACGCTGACCCTGCCCCTGGGGCTGGGCATGGCCGGCAGCTGTGCTGGAGAGTCTGCCTCGGCCTTGGGCGGTGCGAGAGCCGGGCCCCTGCACAGCCTCCCCGCTGCGTGCTCTCGGTGGGAGCAGCTCCCTGCCCGCTTGGACGAGCCACACCCCCTTGGGGACTGGCTGTGGGGGGCTCTCTCCGTGGGGCTCTTGTTTGCAGGGCTGATCGAGGGTGGGGAGCAGCATAGGGGTAGAAGAAAGCCAGCTGCCTGCTTGGTTTATTCAGATATGGAGCCAGTCCCCTTGATGCTCTGTTGAAGTAGCTGCTCAAAAGTTCTAGCGGATTTGGGGTCTGATGGCTGCCCCAAGGTTCAGCTGGAGGGTGTGAGCCTCGGGCCGCCCAGCTGGTGTGGCCGCGAGGGTGGGCTCAGCCCACAGGTGCCACGGGAAGGTGCCCGAGCCATCAGCGGGAGTCCAGCGTTTCTGAAGGAGAGTGTGTTAAGCTCATTTTTCTCTTCATTTGACCATCCCCAATTTCCCCTCATTATTGAATGGTCACATTTCAGATTATCTCTACTTCAAAGGAGAACGGAGGGCCCTGGTTAAGAGTCAGCTCCCTGTGTTGCTCTGGTTCCTGGCTTTGTTGGGCTGATCTGTACCTCAGGGCGAGACTCTTGTTTCTGAGTTGCTGTCCTGGGCTCCTCCCAGCCCTGCCGGTTGCTCTGGTTGCTCTCCACTTTCCGGAAGGTTTCTGCCTGGAGGACATTGGTGTCGGCTTGCAAGCCTGTGAGGAGAATACCGCCCCCTCAGCTCAGGAGGCCCCCAGAGAGTGTGTGGCGTCTGTCTGACAGCTTCTCCTCGGGCCCAGAGGGACTGGGGACTCTGTAAAGGTAGACACGCATAGTTGTTTCATTGGTTTTGAGTATATTTTCCGTTGATTTAATAATTGTTTGCATACTCCTTTGACTGACATAGAAACATAGAGGACAGCTTAATTCTCTTTAAAATGTTAAAAAAAAATTCCTTGGCTTAAACCGGTTTACTTGTTTTGCTCACTTATTACCCAAGGTCGGGAGTCACGAGGGAGCTCTGAGAAGAACGGAGTCTGGCGTTCAAGGCTGGTTCAGCTCCCCCTTGGATTTCAGGTTTTCACACGTCTTCTGCTGGAGCGTTTCTTCAGTGTGTTCTCTCATCCACAGAGCTGGCTAGCACTTAGGGCCGAGGAAGGGTAGAGATCTTGGCATCATGCCTCTTGGTTCCTCACACGTCAAGGCCGTGTCCTCACACGTCAAGGCCGTGTCCTCACAAAATGTGCAGGAAAGGGTGCTTCTTCTGGCGGCCAGGGGAGGGCCTGCAGAGGCGGTGTGAGAAGGGGAGTGCCTGGCCCTCCTTGCCGGGGCAGTGTCGAGGACAGAGGCCCGTGTGGGGGGTGGGCGGTGGGCTCCGCCCCGTGCAGGGGCTGCGGTGGCGCTTTCAGGACGTATTGCCGGCACGCGGGAGCCTTAGGCTTCATGCTCTAGTGGTGGCAGACCCAGGAGGCCCCTGGCTGGTCACAGGGCAGATTGTCCTGTGCAGCCTCGCGAGAGGTGTGGAGAGGCTTGGGGGCTTCTTGGAGGAAGTGACAGCTGTCCTGAGACCTCTCTTGTGGGAATCAGAGAGGCCTGAGGGGGGCTGAGGGAGGCGCTCTGCAGGCCCAGGGTTAACCATCACAGATACTCGGGGAGCGGACGGGTTGGCGTGTCCAGGCAGCAGAGGAAAGTCCAGTGGGAGGTGGAGAGGCCCCCCAGGCCGGGCGGCTCGGGGCCTGTGGGCCCTGGACAGGAGGCGCAGTTCAGGTCTCAGCAGCCCTCGGGCAGGCGGGAGGCAGAGGCAGAGCGCGCCCTTGGACTGGGTGCCGTGCTGGGAACGGGGCCCGTGCGCACGGGGCTGCCGCCCTGGGGAGCCCTGGGCTTCGGCCCCGAGCCTGCGCTCACCTCTGTGTGGTGCCTGATTATAGTCTGATTTGTGTTTCTCTAAGAATTAGTGATGTTGGGCATCTTTCATTGTTTTTCAGCGTCATGGTCAGCTCCATGTGGGGTCAGGAGTCTCTGCTCTCCACCTGATTGTCCATCTGTCTCTCATCTCCCTTCCTCTTTGAAGACACTGAAAAACACAAAGCCTGTTTTTGGACACTGACGTGCAGTTAATTCACAGTGTTGTTGCAGGACCACGGTGACGGCATACAGTGCAGTGTCAGCTCTGTGTGTCTCCTTTTTCAGACGCTTTCCCACTATAGATTCTTACAAGGTACCGAACACGGGTGCCTCTGCTACACAGGAGGTCCCTGTGGTGTGTCTGTCTCATTCAGAGTAGTGTGTACCCCTTGGTTCCCCTGGTGGCTCGGATGGTAAAGCGTCTGCCTGCAATGCAGGAGACCGGGGTGCGACCCCTGGCTTGGGAAGATTCCTTGGAGAAGGAAATGGCAACCCACTCCAGTATTCTTGCCTGGAAAATCCCATGGATGGAGGAGCCCGGCAGGCTGCAGTCCACGGGGTCGCGAGAGTCGGACACTGAGCCACTTCACGTCACTTCGCTTCATGGGTCCATTGATCCCATTGTCCCTCTTTCCCCCTCCACCCTTTGGTGATCCTAAGGGTTTTTTTTGTATGTCTGTGGGTTTATTTCTGTTTTGTAAATAAGTACGTTTCTATCATTTTTTAATTTAATTTTTTAAAGATTTGTTTATGTTGTTTTTTTTTCCCTTTTATTGTTTTTGCCATACAATGCCATGATATCACCATGGGTTTACATATGCTCCCCCTCCAGAATTGTTTATGTTTTGGTTGCACTGGGTCTTTGTTGCCATGTGTAGGCTTTATCTAGTTGCCGTGAGTGCAGACTCCTCTCTGGTCGTGGTATGGGGCTGCTCATTGTGGTGGCCTGTCTTGCTGTGAAGCATAGACCCTAGGCGTGTGGGTTTCAGTAGTTGCGGCTCACGGGCTTCAGAGAGCTGGATCCGTAGTTGAGGCACACCAGCCCGGAACCAGGGATTGGGCTGGTGTCCCTTGCACTTCAGAGCAGACTCTTACATCTCTGGACCACCAGGGAATCCTCTGTCATTTTTTCACGTTCCACATACGGTGACCTCATACAGGATTTGCCTCTCTTTGACTGATCTGCCTCAGTTAGCGTAATGATCTGTAGGCCCGCCCACTCTGTCGCAGATGGCATCATTTCATTCTTTCCTGGTGGTGGTGGTTTAGTTGCTAAGCTGTGTCTGACTCTTGAGACCTCAGTGAGGACTGTAGCCTGCCAGGCTCCCCTTGTCCATGGGATTTCCCAGGAAAAAATACTGAAGTGGGTTGCCATTTCAACCCAGGGATCTTCCCAACCCAGGGATCGAACCCATGGCCCTTGGATTTCAGGTGGATTCTTTACCTTTGAGCCACGAGGGAAGCCTTTCATCTTTTTTTTTATGGCTGAGTAATATTCCTTTGTGTGTGTGTGTGTGTGTGTGTGTGTGTAAATATATATTACTGCATTTTCCTTATCCATTCAGCTGCTGATGGACATTTAGATTGCTTCCATGTCCTGGCTATTGTAGATACCCTATAACGACCCATTGGGCTGTATGTAACTTTTCAAATTAAGAGTTTTCTCTAATCCCACTCCCGGGAGTAGGATTCAGAATCATATGGCAGCTCTATTTTAGTTTTTTTGAGAAACCTCCCCACCGTTGTCCACAGAGGCTGCACCAGTTTACATTTCCACCAGCAGTGTGGAGGGTTCCCTGCTTTCCACACCCTCTCCAGTATTTGTTATTTGTAGACTTTGTGATAATGGCCATTCTTACTGATGTGAAGTGGGGCCTGGCTATAGTTCTGATTTGCGTCTCTCAGAATCAGTGATGCTGAGCATCTCTCATGTGCCTGTTGGCCATGCTCTCCTGGGCTGGGTGTCGAGCTCGAGGAGTGGGTTCAGGTTGAGGCTCAGTGCTGCGGAGAGTGGGGTAACCTTTGAACCCCTGTCTGTGAAATGGAAACAGTGGGCAACAGGGCTGCTGTGAGCAGGAGCCCGATCGCTCCCCTGGAATTGTTTTGACCCCTGGAGGCATCATGCCTGTGGCACCTCTTGTTCCTCTGCTGCCATCCGCACGTTTGGAGTCTGAGAGGAGGGAGGAAACCAGCGTGCCCTGGGCAACCCCTCTGTGGGCCGCCGGCAGGCGCTCTTCCTCCTCACTCACAGCCTCTGCGTGGCAGTGATGTGAGGGGAAGCCAGGGCTGGCACGAGTGACGTCCCCAGTGTCACCTGCCCGGCGGCCGGCTGTGCCGTGAGCCCCGGGGACGTGCACAGCACCACACCCGCTGTCCAGGGGCCTGACGGCCCTGACTGCCCAGCTCTGAGATCAGCCAGTGGCTCGCGAAGCTTTGGGCCGCCCGCTAGTGTCAGAGCCACGTCCCTTGCAGCACAACCCTGCTGACCCCGTGTGTTCTTGTCCCCCCAGGACCCCAGAGGACCTGTCTAGGTTCATTGTGGAGCTGCAGCAGCGCGAGCTGGCCCTGAAGGACAGGAACAGTGCCATCACCAGCAGGTAGGCCTGGCGGCCGCGGTTCTCCAACAGCACACCGGCTCTGGAGAGGGCTCGTGGGTGAGTGCGCCCAGCTGGCGCGGCAGTGCCTCCCATCCCTGGCTTCTGCTGAGCGGGGCAGGCACTGCAGGTGTGCGGTGTCCGTCGTCCTGCCCACCACGCTGAGGCCGAGGTGGCAGGCGTGCTGTTTTCTGGACGCTGTGACCGATCAGCCCGGGGGCCCTGGGGTGGCTCCTGGGCTCTGGGGTCTGGGTGGAAGGCCGTGCTCCCCTCCAGGAGCGTTTGCATCCTTGTGGCTGCCTGGGCTCTGAGTGGCCCTGGAGCCCGGGCTGAAGCCTCTGGTGCTGTGTGTGCGCAGACTCGTGCCCTCGGGGAGGCTCAAGTAGCAACACAGCTGGGACACGTGCGTGTCCTGCGGCCAACGTCCAGGGCAGGCAGCTCTGCCTCCTCCAGTGCCTGGGTTTCCTCCACGCCCGGGGGTGCAGTGTGTCCCGCAGCTGCTTTCACTCTGACGCCTGATGGTGTGCTGGGATCCAGCCCAGCTCTGCTGTGACCTCCCGGGTCGGCTGGACCCCACGGGTGAGGCTGGGTCCTACAAGGTTCGCCTGCACTTCTGTCTGACCGGGAGTGCAGGGTCCTCCCAGCCTCTGAGAATGTGCTAGGGTGATGGCCAGAACTCAGGAAAGCACTCTGTCTTGGCTTGTGGGTTCATTATGAAGCGTGCAGCTTGGATCAGCCGGAAGGGAAGAGATGCCCCAGGCTTGCATGGGGCAGGGGGCGGAGCTGCCCTGTCCTCTCCGGGCATGTTGCCCTCCCAACACTCTGTGTCCACTGCCGCGGAGGCCCCCTTTCAGAATTTCTGTGAGTTTCCTACTTGGTTAAGTCTCGGCCGTTGGTGATTTCCTGGGTCTCCAGCCCACTCCCCTCCCTGGAGGTGAGGGGCAGGTGGAACTTCCCACCTCTCTTCCCGGGGTCGGTTCCTCTGGTGCCCCCTCCCTCCCAGCCCCGTGCAGCCCAGGGGTCTGGCTGAAGGGGAGGTCGTATCAGTCACTGTTCAGGGGATTCCACGGCCTTGCAGAGCTCTGTGCCAGGCAGGGAACCACACCCAAGTACTGTGCCTGCTCCTTGCTGAACCGCGCGCAGGCTCGTGCCCTGCTGTCCGCCTCCCTCTTCTGGGGCCCAGGCAGGCTTCTCTCGTGTGTGCAGGGTGGCTGCCCATGTCCTGGGTGTTGAGTCAGAGGCAGGAGGAGAGGCCTCTTCCTTTCTGGAACCAGGAAGCCTTTCCTAGGACCCCACTGCTGGCAGACTCCCCCTGGTCACGCTCCCTGCCCGGACCAGGTACCCACGGAGGATGGGGTTAAACTAGTTGGTTCCTGCTTAGAGTCACTTGAGGGTGGACAGCTGCATGAGGTCAGCCCTGCCGGAGAGTGAAGGGCTCGGGAGACGGCTGAGGGGATGGTGGCCAAGAGGGGTCTTGGGCGTTCACCCTCGCCCTGACGGGCTGGTGGGGAGGGGTCTGTGAGGTCAGCCTGTGGGCCACGGTCACCCCGCGGCCTCAGCCCCTATGCAGACTACGTGCTAATAGTTTATTAATAACCAAAAGAAGGCTTTCTTATTTGGGGGCTGATGTCACTTTGAAAATTGGCTTTTAGAAGCATCTGGTTATGTTGGACATAATCACATCAATTAGTTTAAAAACCTCAAATGATAAAGATTGCCTTTTGCTTTCAAAGTTGCTGTCAGATGAAACAGGCTTTAAAAGTGATTTGAAATTAAAGCTTTAATATTTTTCCAGGCAATGCTCTTTACTTTACTTTGAATTTGAAACAGAATGAACTATTAGAGGAAAGGAAACTTGTCTGCGTCTTTCTCCCGCCAAACTGTGAGGTGCTTTCTAAAATCACTCGCTTGAGCAGCAGTAGGAAAGTCGGCCTCTCAGAGCTGTGAGTGTGGCTCTGGGCTGTGGTCCTAGGTGGTGATTCAGTCATCCCGTCTCTCCCGTGGGCTGGGTTTAGAAGTGGACTCTCATTGCAGGGAGCAGTCCACCATGGAGGGGAGGTGGTCTGGGGATTTGTGGCCCCTTGTCCACCTCTCAGGACCCTTGGCTTCCCTCTGAGAGCCAGTGCAGCCGCCCCGGGAGCAAGGGTGTCTCAGGCCTTCTGAGAAAGAGTTTCACCTCCTTGGCATGGTGGCCAGCCTCCCTGATGGGTCCTGCGAGGTGAGGGGAGCAGAGGAGTGACCCCTCGGGGCGTGGGCCCAGGCTCGACTGTCGACCGGGCGGGGATGCACTCGGTCCTTTCCTCACTTCACTGTCGGCCGCGTGGACAAACGGTCCTGACCGCGTGCCCATCTCAGGAGCATGTCTCGTGTGCAGGCGCGGAGCATCGTCCCCTTCCTCCCAGGGAGGTCTCCCAGTCTGGTGACAGAAAGCATAGAAGAAGCCCGGGGATGTGCTGAGGGCCGCAGGCCGGGAGCAGGTGGGGTTCCTGCCCCGTCTGTTGATGGTGGAGTCACAGGCCGGCCCCTGTAGGGAGGTGGCCAGGCTGCGGTCCTGTGCCCTCCAGGCCCTGGCCAAGCAGAACAGAGGGCTGCCGGCAGTGCTAGGCTTACAGGCGGCAAACCGATGCTGCCGCGCTGGGTGTGTTCTGCATGGAGGCCAGGAGCCCACGTGAGGCTGGAAGGGCTAATGTCACTTCCTCAAGTCTTTGAAGGCAGCTGGGCAGAAATCCAGGTTAGATGAGGAGAGGCTCCTTTGCAGGAGAGCGGAAGCCTGAGCTCTGCCCCGCCCCAGGCAGGCGGGGTTTTGGCTGGGGGGTTTGGGGGCTCTTTCGAGGATGAGGCGAGCTGGCGGGAGGGGCCTCGTCTTCAGCTGTGCTCAGAAAGCACCAGGCGCTGTGCGGGTGTCACCAGCAAGTCCTCTGTGGCCGTAGGACTGGTAGTCTTGAGGGTTCCAGTTGACATCCTGCCGGGTGCCCTTGGGAGAGCAGACGTTGGCCTGCCTTTCTGTGTGCAGGGTGCCCTGGACTGCTGGGCGGTGATTTCTGCACCGTGGTCCTCCCGGGACAGCTCCATAGACGCTGTTGGTTGCTGAGGAGAATGGCCTGTCGGTGCCTTGCCTTTGGGCTGAGCTTAGTCACAGCGCAGGGAACCTTGTGGCTGCCCAGCGTTGGTCTTGGTTCCTGTGGCTGGTCTCGGCCCCCAGGCGGGCATGCTGAGGGTAACGGTTCTCCCTGTGTGCGTGGCGGGTGCTGGGTGAGAGCATCTTCGGTGCCAGGCTGAGTGCTGAGTGCCTCACACGCGGTGTCTGCCCTGAGCCCTGCACGACGGCGCTGTCTCTGTCCCACAGCAGAGCACTGAGCCCCGTGTCAAACAGCTGGGGAGCTGTGGAAGCAGGGTTTGAATCCTGGTCTGTGCGTCCTGGGAGCTCCACGTCGTTATTTGAGGCTGGAGCCAGGTCCTGGAGAGGTGCTAGGCGTGGCTGCAGAGAACCCTTTGTCACGCGTTTCTCTGCGCAGTGGAGGCGGGCGGTGGGAGCCTGCGGCCGCTGTGTCGGGCCAGGCCCCCCGCTGTGGATCCAGGAGGCACCTGCTCTGGGAGCGGGTGAGGGGAGCCGAGCAGCCTCGGGGGCTCTGCCTGCCAGGCGACGTGCACGCCTGCCGAGCCCGGCTCCCTGGGCGGCTGATCCCTCTGGACACTCAGCCTGTTCACACCGGACGCGCACTCCAGCTCTGGGCTGCTCTGACGACTGTGGGTTCTTCTGAAGGTGCGTCTTCGCTGCTCTGGGCCGTAGGTGTCTCAGAAGAGCCCTTGGCCGCAAGCCGTTAGTGTTTGAGGAGCCTGCAGCGCCAGGGGCTTCCCAGGCGGTGCTCATGGTGCAGACCCCACCCATCAAGGTGGGAGACAGCAGACGCAGGTTCAGTCCCTGGGCAGGAAGGTCCCCTGCAGAGGGAATGGCAACCCGCTGAGAGATCTCCTGCACAGGGGAGCCTGGCGGGCTGCGGCCCATGGGGTCACACAGAGCCAGACACGCTGAGTGACTCAGCACGCAGCACCCGGAGCCCTGGGAGAGTGTGACTTGGGGGTAGCGCAGGGCAGGCAGTGGTGAGCTTCCCAGCAGGCAGACGAGGAGTGAGCAGGTGTATCTTGTGGGGGGGGGGGCGGCGGGATCGGGCAGAGGGGTCGACAGAGACTGGAAGTTTGTACATGTGGGCACACCTGAAAGATGAGGGTGCGGTGTTTGCTGTGGACCCAGTGTGACAGGTGAGACAGAGACAGGGTGAGGGCTTTGGTAAGAGCATGTGGGTGGTGGTCTTGCTTCTCATGTCACTGGAGAACTTAGCAGAAGAGCAGGTGAAGGCAGCTGGAGCCGGAAATGCAGCTGTGGGCACTGAGGCCTGTTACACAAGTGTGTGAAGTGTGGAGAGGGCGGTTGGCCTGCGGGCTGTAGCCAGGGTAGCTGTCTAGACCGGGGCGCCCCTCCCAGGAGGGTGAGGATGTGAGTCCACCACAGCCTATGGCTGACCACATGGCAGGGACACCAGAGAGCCACGTTGCGGTCCTTCTTGCCCTGGACATGGGCATCTGTGGGGCAGGCGGGCACGAGCCGGCTCAGTCCCCGGCGCCCCTGCCCCCAGCTGTCCCGGGCAGCCACTCCCTCCGCCTGGGGCTTGTGCCTGCACGGTCCCTGGTGCCTCTGCCTGGACTGGCCTTGGGCCCGCCTGCCCTCATCACGCTCCCTGCGTGCCCTGTCCCCACTGCCAGGCGTGCTCCCTGGACCCAGAGGAGGACTGCCTGCCGCGCTCTGGTTGAGTGAGGGAATGGAGGAGTGGTTCAGCTGACCACACGGGGATGTGCCAGATGGACAGCGTGTGGCCTGTGGTGTGGGGCCTGTGCTCTGCCCATCCCGGGGCACCAGGCCGGACGCCAGGCTCTGCAGGGTCCGCTGGCCTCGGACCTTGCCCTGCTGCTGGGCAGGCAGGGTGCCATCAAGGGGGCCAGGCTTTGCCTTGTCCCTCTGTGCTCCGTCCGTCATGTGTGGTGCCCCAGTTCCGTGGACTTGCCCCGACTCTGATCTCCCGGGTGCTCGACTGGGAGACGGGGACACTGGTGCCGCTGCAGCGTCCTGCTGGGATGGCTTGTGTGCGCCCTCTGGGGACCCTGCCGACCCTCTGTCCCCACTGGAGGGGGCAGGGTGGGCACGTGAGCCCCAGGCTGTTGTGGCCGGCTGTGCTCCCGTCCATGCGGGAGCCGCCGGAGGGTGCGCTGGACGCCCCGCCAGCTCTCCTGCTCAGCCTGGCGGTCACTGTCTCTGCAGCACCGGCCCTGGGTTTTCAGTGATGGAGGCCGAGGCCTTGCCTGTCGGCCCAGCTCTTGGCGCCACGCGAGGTAGTGGCCTTTGGCGGGTGTGGCACCACGGGTGTGTGACGGCTCGTCTGCACCTGTCCTTCCTGGCGGCCGTGCTCATGTAGGTCCTGCGTGGCGCTGGCTGTGAGCGCGGTGGCGGCTCAGGAAGCCTCTTGCTCAGGCCGCGCCCTCGGCTGGTCGCTCATGTGGCCCAGGGGGCCCTGGCGCCCGGGTCGAGGTGCGCACTTGGAGATGCAGGCAGCTGTCCCCCTGGAGCTGCCCCAGCTCCGCGTCATCTTGGATGATGTTTTCTGGGTTTTTGTTGTTTTCCGCAATTCTGGCCAGATCTAACAAGGCAAGAGTTACTTACTCTAAGACATGTTTCCTGGCCCAGTCGGTAGCCGGGAGGTGACGAGCAGACCTCTCCTGGCCGTCTGCCCACGTCTGCTCGAACCTTTGTACCTCAGACCTCCCTCCTTGCTTGCTTGCTTGGTGGGAAGAGTCGCCACACGGCTGCGCAGGGGGGGGTCGCGCGCCTCCGTCCGCAGGGGTGCTGCGCCCACCTGCAGTGCCGTGTTTGGACGTGAGGTGGTGCCTGCAGCCCTCCGAGCCGCTTCCCCTGACTGTCCTCAGAGCCTGTTCTGTGACCTCCCTGGAGGGAGGGCTCTTCCAGGCTCTAAATCCTGCGGCCAGTCAGAGAGGATGGGAGGGCGGTGCCTGGAGGCTCTGCGCCGAGGGCCCTCTGCAGACGCTTCCCTGGGAGCTGCTGCCTGTGTCCTTCCTTGAGTGGTGCACTCTGGGGCCTCCGGCTGCTCCCCCGTCAGTGTGGGCGAGGCCCCGGGCCCTGCCCCTCAGGGTGGGCATGGACCTTCAGCACCGAGCCTCGGGAGCTGCTCTCACTTTCCAGACTGTGGCCGCCTGGCTTTTGTCCCTGAGACCAAGCCCCATCACCCTGAGGGAGAACCCAGTCCACTGGGGTCCTGGCAGTGGCAGGCCTGCAGGGGACCCCACTGGCAGCGCCAGTGGTCTTGCCCAGGCCTGTGTGAGGACGAGGCAGGGGCTGTGTGTGGAAGCCTACTGCTGCAGCGGGCACTTGGGTGGCTTAATTCCCTGGAGGCTTCCCTGGCGGGCTGGGCATGGTGGCTCCTCTGCCGCGTGGTTCCTGAGGGGTCAGTGCTGTTCGCCCAGCTCTTCCCCAGGTCATGAGAGCAGAAACCACATGTGGGGCGTCACCAGGCTCTGGCTCGGCAGGTCTGCAGGGCGGCTGCGCTCTGTGTCTCCTGCAGGCTCCTGGTGGAGCTGCAGCTGCCGGTCCAGGGACCACACTTGGAGCTGCAACAGCTGTTGCTCGGAGAGAGGCCTGGTCACTTCTTTCCCGTCAGTGTCTTGCAAGAAGTCCCCTGAAGCCCCGTGAGCTCCTGGGAGGAAGGGAGGCTTTGTTCTGTTAGGGGTCGTCAGCCTCTTGCTTTTGGGGTGCTCACTTCCTGTGGACACACAGGGGTGCTACCAGCCGGGGGATGTGGCCCACGGAGGCCCTGGCATCACTGGCTGAGGACTGTGGCCCGCCTCCAGGCCCTCCACTCCATGCGCGGACCTGGAGGCTCTGGGCCTTGGTCGGCCTGTGGAGTCTGTGCTTAGCGTGGCCGGTAGTCATCCCCTCCTCTGACCCTGGAGGGGCCCCTCTGCTCTGGTCCCAAGGATGACCCTGTCATCAGGGGCTCTCCGGCCCTGCTCGAGGTGCAGGACACGGCTCTCATGGGGGCGGTGCCCCTCCTGTGCCTGCCCGGCGGGCAGTGTGGACGCTGCGGTGGAGAGTGTGCGGTCTGAGCTAGCACTGGCAGAGATGCTTTGGACGGAGGGAGGCAGGGCAGGGGGCCGGAGGCAGTGGGGGGCGGCCTGAGGGGCAGGACTTGCTGGCAGAGGCGCTCCTGGGGCGAGGCTACACCCCTTCTCGGGCAGCCCTCCTCCCACAGGGCCCCCCCACCAGGCTGAGGTAGGGGCTCCTCGTCCGGCTTCAGCCAGCTTGTGCTGTATTCTCAGCAAGACGCAATGCTGTTAATATTTCGCACCCAGACTGTTTTCTTGCATGTTTTGCATTTTCATGTTTAAAATTCCATTTACATATTCATGGCCCTTTTAAATAAGTTTTTATTGTTAAGAGATGTGGAAGTGGATAAAATGTGAAACTCCCCCTTTTATTCAAGCACTGGAAAAAATTTTCATCCCCGAAATGACATCCGTTTGAGTGGTGAGTTCTGTGGCAGTCACTCTAGGAGGGTCGCTGCGGGGGCAGCGTGTGCCCAGACATGCCTTGCCATTCTGGAGGTGGATGCTGCGCCCTGGGGCTGCCTGAGCGCCATGGCCTCGCTGGCTTCTCTGGAGGCAGGGTGCTTGGTGTGAACGTGGCCAGACCTCTGCCCTGGGGTCCCAGGCGGGCTCTGGTGGGCAGACTGGGCTGTTCCTAGGCGTGCATCGGGCCCTCCCCTGCCACCGCCTCGCGCCCACTGCCAGAAGAGCCTGCCCCTGGCTCCGGCTTGGCCGTGCCGTTGAGGCAGCTCAGTGCAGGGAGAGTGCAGCAAAGGGGTGGCCGTGTCCCTGTTCCGCTGTCGCCTGGGGCAGTGGCTGGCGTGGGGCGGGCCAGGCTGTGCAGGGGGGGTGGGGGGCATGGCCCTGCCCTCCGCTGTGTCGGGTTGTTACCAGGTCACTGAGAACGTGTGAGGGGCTGGCCTGTGGCTGGCTGGACGGCGTTCCTGTGTCTTCCTGTTGGGACACCAGTGAGGTTGGGCGCGCCTTGCTGCCAGTGTGTGGGTGGCGGGGAGCCGCCTGGGGACCCTGAGCACTGACCAGGACGGGAAGCCCTCGAAGGGCACCTGAAGGGCCGGGTGGGTCTGATCTTAAGCCAGGCATGGCTCCTGGGAGTGACCAGCTGCCTCAGGGCTGCAGCCGTGTGGCTTTGTGTGTGTGGAGGAGCCTCTTGAGGGCGTTTCAGAGTCTGGAGAATAGAGCAGCAGCCCGAACCGTCCTCGGAGGCCCAGGGAGACTGAGCCTTGTTCAGACCCAGACTGCAGAGCTCCTGGCCTTCACATGGAACTCTATCATCTCAGAGAGGCCTTTCTAAGGTAAACAAAGTCACAGTCACGTGTTATGGTCTGTTTTCTATCTTTGTGGACTTCTGGCCACGAGGTCACGGCCTCAAGGCCGCCTTCCGCATCGTGAACCTGCAGCATCGCCTGCTGTCTTGGCTGTCTCGGAGACGGACGGAGGGAAGGTCACTTGGGTGAGGGCTCTGATGACAGCTCCCAGGTGAGCCGAGGCGCCGTCAGCTCTCGTCAGCCTGGCCAAGGGTGGGGTCTGGCCTCTGGAGACCAGGGTGCTGTGGACACTGGTGTCAGAGGCGCGGCTCCACAGCTGGGGGTATCACCTCTCTCCACGTGGAGACCTTGCGTGGCATGGACTGAAACGTCCCCGGCTGGACTTCTCGTGGCTGGTGGGGCTCACGGGACGTGTCCTTTGCCACCGCCCAGCCTCTGGAACTGTTTGCATGATAGCCTCTTCCAGTGTGTGTGTTTTTGTCCCACGCGGGTCCATACTCAGGGCTCCGGGCAGGGACCAGAGGCAGGCCTGGCCGGAGGGCCAGGTTACATGACCCTGTGGGCCAAGGAGCATTGGCCCCCGTTGGCTGAAGGCAGAGGGCAGCCTTGGACCGCAGGCCCGGGACGCGGAGGAGGAAGAGCTGTCCTGTGTGCAGCCCTGGCGGAGGGCATCGGGGCTGTGACCGCAGAAGAGTGAGGTGCTCTCCCAGTCAGCTCCTCAGTCAGGCTCAGCCAGCAGGCAGCCGGCTCAGGAATCCTTAATCTACTTTGTGACGATTCTGTTAGAGGACAGACCTGGGCTCAGTGCCCTCAAGTAAGAAACCACCGTCTGGCAAGCCGCTGCGGTTGAGGAGGTGCCTGGGTCACTCCACCCTGGGGAAGCAGACAGAGTCTTCTTTACTGGCTCCCTCCACAGGTGCGTTAGAATCCAGGTCTCCACAAACATTTGGATGAAAGTAGGAGTGAGGAGGCCTTGCATGTTGTCTGCCGTTGGGTGAGGAGGTGTTAAAGAGATCCTGTGGCTGGTCCCTGACTCCCGGGCTTCGGGACTTCTGCTTCATTGTCTCACTGGGAGGAATTCGGGGAGGCCACCCAGGGTGAGCAGAGACTCCCTTGTAGCAGGAGCTGGTGCAGACGGCCACCCCCTTGATCGGCCGTCTGCTGGGATTGAAGGCGGGGTGCTGCTGGGATTGAAGGCGGGGTGCTTGGGCCTGAGGCTCAGGTTTTCTGCGCCCCTCGGCTTCTGTCCAGGAGGGGTCACAGCCTCTTTCTGATGTTGCTCTCTAGTCTCCTCACCCTTTGTGTGAACCGTGGAAGCCCTGAGCCGGAGAACGCCCTGCTCAGCCACGCCGCCCAGCCGGCGCTGGCTTGCTTCAGAGAGCAAGCCCAGGAAGGGGCTGCGGCCTTGATGTGCATGGCCGTTCTCTGGTGCCGCCGGCCCTCTCGGGCCCGCCTCACCGGGCAAACCTTTGCAGGCTGCTGCTCTGGCTCTCGGTGGCTGCGGGACCCCCTCCTCTCACCCGGGGGAGGTAGGACAGAGATGGGGTGGGGAGGGGGCTGCTCTCTGAGGACGTGGGCATTTTGTCGTGTTCCGCCACCTGAAATTCAAGGATCCCAGCCATTAAAGGAGAAGCTTTCCCCAGTTGTGGTGTTTCCCGGAAAGGGGTAGTTCCTCTCTCAGAGCAGAGCTGGTTTTGCTGCGTGTCAGAGTGGCGGGCGTATGTCTCAGGCCCTCAGCAGCAGAGCTGGTTTGCCTTCCAGCTGTTCTTGTTCCCGATGGTCAGTGTGGGAGGCCGCCTGGCTCCAGGTTGCTTCCCACCTGATTCCTGGTGATGTTAAGAGCTGGAGCAGCCTCATGAGACTCTCTGGAGCACAGGGGGGCCACCACGTGCCCAGAGAGCGTAAGACTCTGGGGTCCAGGAGTAGCCCTTAATGAGAGGATGGGGCCTCCCCAGAGCTCTTACAGTTGCTGGACTCACTCAGTGGTGACGGCTGCTATCTAAGTGGGCAGAGTTTTCTTTATCCTATGGTGGATAGAGAGGCTGATTTCTTGTCAAATATTTTCATCTTTCATCCAAGTAAGAAACTAGAGGCTTTCTTGCCAAGATTTAGGAACAAGTCAAGGATGTCCAATTTAACTTCATACTGGAAGTCCTAGCTAATGCAGTGAGACCAGAAATAGGAAATAGACTGTGCCCAGGGGAAGGAAGGATGAAATAAGACTGTTTGCAGATGATGTGATTGTTTACACAGAAGTCCCAGAGAGTCAAGCAAAAAGCTCTTAGAACTAATAAGCGATTACAGCAAGGTTGCAGGCAGTAGGTGAATTTATTTAAGTCAGTGAACATTTAGTTTGAAATTTAAAACATTATGTCACTCACATTAGCACCAAAACAGATTCTAAAGTAAAAACCAAACAAAATTTTTGTGCAAGATCTGATGAGGAAAATTATAGACATCTGACGAGAGACGTCAAAGATCTGAGTGAATGCAGAGACATTCCATGTTCATGGATAGGAAGACTCAGTCTTGTCACCTTGTCAGTTCTCCTCAGCATGACATGTGTGTTGAATACAGTCCTAATCAAAACGTGGGCAAACCGATTGTAAAGTTTGAGTGAAGAGCAAGAGCCCGGGGAGAGCCAGCGCAGTATCGAAGGAGAAAAGGGTGAAGGACGAGCCTTCCTAGCCTTCAAGACCGCAGTGAGCAGGACAGGGCAGTGCTGAGGAAGGCAGCCAGCCAGCCTCTGGGACAGAGTGAGGCCCCAGAAACATCCCAGGAAGAGAGGCGGCTGTGCTTTGGTGCGAGAGCAGAGGCGCCACTGGAGCAAAGGCAGTCACTGCAGCCAGGTGCTGGGGCCACCGCACGTCCACCCGCTGAACAGGTGCACGGGTCCAGGTGCAGACCTCTTGCTCTCACACAGACTAGCTCAGAGTGCACTGCAGACCTGAGTGTGACATGCAGAACCACGACTGTCCTGCACGGTGGAGGAGTGGGTGTAGCTGGCTCTCAGTTGGGCAGTGCCTTTCCAAATGCTGTGGCAGAGGCACAGTCTGTGAAAGAAAAGGTTGGTGAGCAGGACCTCGTTAAAACCATAAGCTTCAGCTCCATGAAACATGCTGTTCAGAGAATGAAAAGACCACCACAGAGTGGGAGAAAGCACAGCTGACCCTTGAACAGTGCAGCAGTTAGCCCTGTATAATTTACAGGCTGCATCCCAGGCTTCAGCCAGCCACAGACCATGCAGTGCTGTGGCAGTTACTGTTGAGAATACCTGTGTGTAAGTGGGACTGTGCAGTTCAAACCTGCCTCGTTCAAGGGTCACCTGTATCTGCAAAACCTGTATGCGATAAGGGACTGGCATCCAGAATATAAAAAGAACTCTTAAAATCCAAAAGTAAAAGCCAACCCAATTAAAAAATGAGCAAAAGATGAACAGACACCTCACTAAAGATAAACGGAGGCAAATAAGCATATGAAAGGTTCCTACATTGGGTCATCAGGGAAAGACAGATTAAAACAACAGTGAGGTACCAGCACACACCTGTTAGAATGGATAAAGCTGGGCACGCGGCCAACACCCAGCACTCCTGAGGGCCTGGAGCAGCAGAAGCCTCATCGCTGCCGGGGGGTGAGCGTGGTGGTTTCTCACAAAAGTAACTGTATGCCCCTGCAATCCAGTACTCAAGGGATTTACCCAAGGGATGTGAAAACTTACATCCACATAGAAACACCTCTGCGCAGGGTTTTATCAGCTTTGTTGATAATGCCAAAACGTAGGCGCAACCAAGATGTCCTCCTTCAGGAAGTGAATGGGTAACCTGGTACATCCAAAGAGTAGGAAGAAGTGAGCTATCAGGTCATGAAAAGATGTGGAGGAACCTGAGATGCGTGTTGTTAGTGAAGGAAGCAGAGGTGAAGAGGTGCACGGTGCCTGACCCCAAGCACATGGCAGTCTGGAGAAGGCGGAACTGGAGGACCTGCGGTTACCGGGGGTTGGAGGAGGGAGGGGTGGGGACGCTTTGGTGCCGAGGACCTACCCCTCACGACCCAGGAATGGGGGCTGCGTACCATGTGTATTTCTCTGAACCTGCTGAACGTGCAGCCTGACCGATGAACCCTAGTGTGACACGTAGCGATGTGTCAGCTCTCTGTCGTAACCCACGCCCTGCACTGAAGTGGGGTGTTAGGGGACGCTGGGTGGGAGGCTGTAAAGACAAAGCTGCTTTAAAAATAATGCCTTTTTACAACAAACCAAGAGAGATGGACCTAGAGAAAGCGCTGTCCTGGCGGTCAGGGTCTTGAGGCAAGCGCAGGTAGTTTGTCCAGCTTTCCTGGCGGCCTGGGGACGTGAGGGGAGGCTCCCCTGAGTTGGGAGGCTTGCGTTCCGGCCCAGCCCTGGTGCCGTGGGTGGCCGGTCCAGGTGGAGCGTCAGGTGCGGGCGGCACGGCTCCCCAGGCCCGTGCAGCTGGGGGTGTCGGACCTGGGTGGCTGGCAGCTGCTGTCTGTGTGGGAGCAGACCGGCTGGGCCAGGACGGAGGGGAGGGAACGGCTGGCACACCTTGTACTTCTGGCTGGTGAGCCGTCGGCTCGGGACCCAGGGTTGGGGGCGGTGCGGGGGGGGGGGGGGGGGCGGGGGGACTGGAGTCACTGTAGAGAGAGGCTGGGACGAGGGGTGTGGAGGGGACACCCCCGAGCGGCTGGGCCGTCACCCAGACCAAAACCCAAGCTCCTGTTGGTGCCAGCAGGGTGGTCCAGGCCCCCTATGTGAGCGTGAGCCTGGAGACCCTGAGGGGCTGAACACCACCCAGCAGGGCCCCCTGGGTCGGGGCTCAGCCCAGAAGGAGGAACGGAACTTTGAATTTCAAATTGGGTTAAATTCCTTTCAATTTAAAATCTTGACTGTTCCTTCTCTGTTCCTGTTGGAGAGCCAAGGATGTTTAGTATTCTCTCATTTCTATGCTCTGCTAATTTTATTGTCTTTCCATATTTTCTTGCCATAAATGTAACAGATTTTATTATGTATAAACCATTTTTAATACAGCCTCTCATAAAGCTGGAGGAACAAGGCGGGTTATGCCTTGGCAGCCCCAGAATGCACGCTTGTCCTTCCACTTTTAAGCCTCCTGGTCAGGCCTCTGTGGAGCCTTCCTGACATGCCCCCTGCCCGGCCTTCCAAGGGGGTGCGGGAAGGACAGGGCCCTTTCCTGGGTGCCGTCCACAAGTGGAGACTCGCTTCACAGGCGTCCGCTCGGTAGCCCCTGGGATGACCTGGGGCGGCCCCTCCCGCCTGAGGCTGGAGGAGGAGGAGCTCAGGCTCTCCGGGTGTCTTGGCCCAGGACTGGGGTGCCCAGCAGGGTGTCCTGGGCCTCTGAGGGCAGGGCACAGTCTGAGGGGGTGCCATTAAGGAAAGCTGCCCTGGAGGGGGCGTCTTGGAGTAATTCTGTGACTGTTTAAATATCCTTGACCTTATGGGTAATTACTCCGTAACGTGTCTGATCATTAATTGTAGAATACCTTCACAAGTGAGTCCAGCAAGTTAACCCTGTCCTCCGAAACTGAGCTGCTTTCACGTATGACTGGCCCTCAAGACACCTGCAGCTCCTGAGGCCTTGGCCCTCCTGGCCGTCGGCTGCCTTCTCTGGGACGGCCTGGACTCGGCAGGCAGGAGAACAGGAGGCAGCCAGGGCCTGTGCTGCCAAGGCATGTGGAGTGCACCCTGGGAGAAGGACAGGAGAGGGCTGGGGCCCTGCGGCGCCAGGAGCGAGCCCTGCAGGAGGAGATGCTGCACCCGTGTCTCCCGTGGGGCCTTCTGACTCGCTGCATCTGCTCCTCAGAGACGCAGCTGTGTGTCCCTGCCGGCGGGGACCAGCTCCTCCTCCCCTGGATGTCCCGTCCCGGGGAACGGCTTCCTCATTGTGGATGCCCTGGGGTAGGGCGCGGGCATCTCAGCTCTGTCGGCTCCGTAGCCTTCTGTGGTGGTCGGACCGCGGAGAGCCTGTGTGGCCCATAGGAGGCCATCATGGTGGAGGGAGCTCACTTATGAGGTGGCCGTGTCCTGGGCCCCTGTGGCCTGCTCTTCTGTCAGAAGCCCTGGGCGCGGCCTCGTGGCGAAGGGCTTTCTCCTCTCCTCTGCTGGCCCGGGGGCCCTGGGAGGTCGAGCCCAAGGCACAGGTGTGCTGCGGGTCCACTGTGCCCCCCTCTCTGCTCCTCTGACGGTGGTGGCTGCGGACAGGACCCTGGGGAGGCTGCAGGCGTCAGCAGGCTTTCGGGAAACGAGGAACTCTGTTTGTTTCTCCCATCGTCAGCCGCTAGTCCTGTGGTCTGCTGTGCTGTCTCCTCTTGTCCCGGGGGAGTGTGTGTGCCCGTCCGTCCGTGGCAGACGGGACCTCTGGAGGTGTGGGGTGACTGTATGCTTTTCTCCCCGGGTGAGAAGAAACACCTGGGGTTTTCCTGTTATAGGGTTTTGTTTTCTTGACCTTGAGAAACCAGATTTTCTCAGCATCCTTGTCATCAGCAGGTCATGGTGGGGAGGGATGTTACCAGACAGGAGTGGGTCTCGACAGACACCTCCTGGAACCCCCAGACACAGCTCACACTCCTACAGAGTAAGCCCTGCACCTTTCTGCCTCTGGGAAAACACGCTCCAGATTCCGAGGGCAGACCCGGTCCTGCTCCTGTCTGGCCCCATGTGTGTCTCCCTGTCCTCTCCGCCTGGCAAGGCTGGGGTCCCCGCCAGCTTGCTGCTTCTGAGGGGCTCTGCAGGCCTGCCCTGGGGCTGCTGCCGCTCTCAGGCTGGGTTCCCGCTGGGTCTGGGCTAGAAGGACGGTCAGCATGCTGCCTGCCCTGGGTCCCCGTTGACTCCACAGGCCTCTCCTGGAGCTGGCGGGGGCAGCGTGCTGCCTTCGCTCTGGTGGGTGGTCAGTTTCGGCGGTGCTTTTCCCTCCCCCTTGACCACAGCTGCCCTTTGGAGGGTGTGCTGCCCCTCCACTGGCAGCTGGGGTTTCCTCCTGCTCCCCGTGGACTTTTGTCCATGGAGAAGAGAAGTAGGGGGGCAGTCCTGGAGGAGCCGCTGCCTGGGCTGCTCATGGAGTTCCAGGGACGCGGGGGCTCAGCGGGGCCTGGGGCGTTCATTGGAGTGACTGTGCCGGGGCCTCTTGGGCCCCTGACCTGGGATGGCTGAGGCGCGAGGCCAAGCCCTCAGCGCTCCCTGTGGCGGAGGTTAATCGTGTTCTGCTGTCTCCAGCGAGCCCCACGTCACACGCAGCCTGAGAGGCCGCCCGCCTCGCTAAGGACTCTTGATTAAACGGCTCCCATCAGAGAGGTCATCCAGAGCTGCTCCTGACTGTCACTCTCTCGAATCGGCTGCTTGAGCTTTGGCTTCAAGAGTCCTCCTGAGGCGTGACTGCTCTGAGAGCCGAGTGCCCAGATCCCGGCCGGCGGCCTCTCCCTCGAGGCAGGGCCACATCCCGGACAGGAGCCCGGCCCTCAGGGAGATGGCAGGCCTCCTGGTCCAGGGGTCGCTGAGCCAGAGGTCTGAAGCTGTCCATCTGGGGCCAGAGAACTAGGAGAGAGTGTGCAGAGCGGAGTCACCACTGGCTTCAGGAATCCTAATGGACTTGGAGACAGTCTGGGGGACACTTCAGCAGTGCCCGGAGCTCTCCGTGGAGAGGAGCCAGCTCTTTGGTCCAGACCAGATACTGAATTTATTGTGACTTGAAGTAGCCTCAGTACCTTCTTATAGCCCATGAATGTGATTAAAAATACATTGTATTTGTTGGGCGTCCTTGTGGGTCAGGAACTTGACAGGCGTTGCTGTGATGGCCCCAGCAGTGCCAGGAGCTGGGCCCGTCGGTCCTCAGGCTTCGGGGCGGGCAGAGAGCTGAGGCCGCACGGCAAGCGCTTGGAGCTGCAGGACAGGGCCGAGGCACCCGTACGCTCTGTTCTGCTGCCCCAGCCGATGCTCTCGGGGCCCGGAAGCCCTCGAGGACGCTGGGGCTGGTGGGGCCCCAGCACCCTTGGGTCTTTGCTGTCCCCACTGGGCATTTCTCTGGGTCCGGCTCCAGGGATCTCGTCCCCTCGCGAGCCATGGCGGCTGGTGGGCTGCCCAGGCCTCTCCCCGAAGTGCTGCGGGCGTGGCAGCCGGGCATTTCCCAGCCGCCCGCGTCCTCCTGAGCGGGCACGCCCCCCCTGCACACCCCAACCCTGCCTCCCTGCTCCTGGCACGTTGTGTGAGGGGCATGCATGGCATGTGTGCGCGCTCAGTCATGCCCGGCTCTGGTGACCCCATGGGTTTTAGCCCCCCAGCTGCGTCTGTCCGTGGGATTATCCAGGCAATAATACTGGGTTGTCATTTCCTGCTTCACAAATGATGCCCTCCTGTCGGGGAGACCCTGAAGCCGGGGTTCAGAGTCCTGGCCGCAATCGTGTGTGCGCTTCCTTGGACACGTGGTCTTTGGGCTGCTCTGTGAGACCCACAGCATTCCTCACACGGACCGCTTTACTACAGAGCCTCCGTTTCAATTCGCTGTTCATTCAAGATGCCCTGTTAGATGTACAGTAGCACCATTTATCAGCTGATTTGCCCGACCTTGTGGAGCTGGGCTTATTTATTTTGAGGTCTGTGGTTTCTGATGAAGTTTCCCCCCCGAAGGCAGGCAATGTAATTGTTGCCCCGCCTGGCAGGGCACACTGGCATCCCCATGGGGCTGACAACGCGCTAAACGCTGCCCCTTGGGCCATCACCACCTCCTTGGTGAAGTGACTCGCTAAAGCTGGGTTTTAAGAGCTGAGGCAGGTGGCAGCAGGCGGTCCTCAGACGTCATCCTGGGCCTTCTTGCACTGGGTTTTCAGAGTGGAGAGTGCCTGGCGTGGCCTTGTGCTCGACACCCTGCCGGTCCACGATGCTCCGTGCTGCCCCTGCACTGCCTTCCCTCTGCCCCCGACCCAGCCTGGGGACTCCCGCTATCCCAAGACCCTCCAGGCCCAGCCCTGTGCCCTCTGGGACGGGGCTCCCTGCCCGCTCCATGTGTGTGAGTGCCTGAGTCTTTGCCTATTTCTTCATCCCCTTTGTGTCTAGTCTTTTGAATATTTGAATCAGTGAACTGGGAGCCTCTGAGTTGTTTTTAGCAGGTACTTTGGGTCAGTTGTTGCTATTCAGTCGTTAAGTCTGAACTTTTCTGCAGAAAAAGCCCCTTTTCTCAGTCTCCGGAGTTTGCCCAAATTCATGTCCCCTGAGTCAGTGATGCCATCCAACCATCCCATCCTCTGTCGTCCCCTTCTCCTCCTGCCTTCAATCTTTCCCAGCATCAGGGTCTTTGCCAATGAGTCAGTTGTTCCCATCAAGTGGCCAAAGTATTGGAGCTTCAGCTACAGCATCAGTCCTTCCAGTGAATATTCAGGGTTGATCTCCTGTAGGATGGACTGGTTGGATCTCCTTGCAATCCAGGGACTCTCAAAAGTCTTCTCCAACAGCACAATTTGAAAGCATCAATTCTTTGGCACTCAGTCTTCAGCTCCAATACTTTGGCCACCTGATGCCAAGAGCCAGCTAGCTCATTGGAAAGACCCTGATGCTGGGAAGGATTGAGGGCAGGAGGGAGAAGGAGGTAGTCGCATGACATCACTCACTCAACGGACATGAATTAGAGCAAACTCCAGGAGATAGTGAAGGGCAGGAAAGCCTGGCGTGCTGCGGTCCATGGGGTTGCAAAGAGTCGAACATGACTTAGTGACTGAAGAGCAACAGCCTTCTTTGTGGTCCAACTCTCACATGCGTACATGACTACTGGAAAAACCATAGCTTTGACTAGACGGACCTTTGTCGGCAAAGTAACGTCCCTGCTTTTCAATATGCCGTCAAGGTTGGTCATAGCTTTTCTTTCAAGGAGCCAGGTGTCTTTTAATTTCATGGCTGCAGTCACCATCTGCGGTGATTTTGAACCCAAGAAAATAAAGCCTGTTTCTGTTTCCACTGTTTGCCCATCTATTTGCCATGAAGTGATGGGACCACATGCCATGATCTTAGTTTTCTGAATGTTGAGTTTTAAGCCAACTTTTTCACTCTCCTCTTTCACTTTCATTAAGAGGCTCTTTGAGACCGGCAAGGTGGTCTGGTATTTCCATCTCCTCCAGAATTTTCCACAATGTGTTGTGATCCACACAGTCAAAGGCTTTAGCGTAGTCACTGAAGCTGAAGTAGGTTTTCTGGAATGCCCTTGCTCTTCCTATGAAGCCCTTTTTCTCGTCCACTCTCACTTTAATCATCTCGCTGCATCTCTGCAGCTCCAGGGGCCTGTGTGGAGGTGCTGAACCCTACTTCACAGATGAGAGGCTGAGGGAGTAAGTAGGCTGCAGTCCACACAGAGTTCGCAGTGGAACTGCCTGGGTCTCCTGCGCCCGGTCGCCCTCTGTCCCCAAGCAGGAGCGGTGCTAGGCAGGAAGGAGCTCAGGAGCGTCGTCCCTTCTTATCTGTCTGCAGGGGCACGCATCTCGGCAGGGAGAGGGACAGCGGGCTGGGGCTAATTGGCTGCTTCCAGAAGCCGAATGCTGGCTTGCTTTTGAATAGATGCTCTGAGCTGGCTTTTCAGGTCATCTGTTTTATTGAGATTTTAAGGCTGGGCCAGTGTCAGGACTCTCTCTTGATATGATCTCCTTAGTTTATTTCAAGAGCTGTCAGGAAGATCCTGGGAACCATTGGATAGAAACCAAGGCAGAAGCTCAAGCCAGTGTTCCGACCGTCTCTGGGGCCTCGTGTTGCTCTGACCGCCTCCTGAGGAAGCCTGTCTCCCGTCTGGGAGAGCAGCCAGCAGTGGGTCGCCGGCTCCTGTGTGGGAGCCTCCGAGCCCTGCAGTGTCTTCTCGCCAGTTAGGAGCCCTTAGCTCGGAGGGGTTTGTCGCCAGTTCGGTTAGCCAGACAGTCCCTGGCTCACTTGGGTGGGTGAGAACTCATAAACATGCAGAGGACGTTTTAAACTCTGTGCCAGAAATCTTGTCCTGAAAAGACAGGGCCTCTCGGCTGCCTTGAGGGGGGCGCTGCCATCAGGTGGCCCTGGTGCCCGCGGACAGTGGCACCAGGTGGCTGACGGGCTGCGGCTGTGCGTCACCCTTTCCCAGCACCCACCCCGGCATTGGGAGGGGTGCCGAGCCCAGGCCCCCGGAAGTGTCCCCTGGCCCTCACGGCCCTGGGTCTTGCCTGGGCACTGAGGCAGCCGTGGGTGGTGACCTGGACACGGCCCCAGCTCCTTCCGAGGGGTCACGCTCCCGTCTGCTCGCCTGGGCCCAGATCTGCAGTGCCTGCATCCGGGCAGCGTGGCCTTCAGCTGCTCCCGGTGGTGTCTGTGGTCCGGTTCAGGGTGGCTGGGCTGCCTGCAGGCTGCACCCCAGGGCCCCCTGGCTCTCAGAGCCGGAGCCGAGCTGCACACCCCCCCCCGCCTCCCCCCCAGTCGTGAGCACAGCGCCTGGTGGTCTGTGACGTCCACGCCTTAACGGAGGGCCAGGCAGGGATGCTGGCTGTCTTGAAGAGACAGGGCGCTGACTAGTTGTTGGCTTATTTATTCATCTCTGGGCGTGAATGGTAAACAGCTCTGCCTCTTGGCTCAGCGGGAACAGATGGGAGCCTTTGCCTGATTGATTCCTTACCTGCGGGGCCTCACGGCTGGGGGTGCCGATCGATTTGGCGCCTCCTGCCAAACCTGCTCTGAAACGGGCTTAATCGCCTCCAGCCTGCTCTCTAGCGCCAAGTGTTCCGTAAATCTTGGTTGGCGACCATCACTCTGCTCAGGCTGCTCTTCCCCGGGACTGAAGTCTCTCCCCAGGGTGTGTCCTTGAAGCCGCCAGGCTCCTGCCGGCCCCCGGGAGACTCTGGGGCGGCCAGGGCTTCCGTGGCGCCCTCCTGGCTGGGGGGGGGGTGCTAACTGTCACTGACCCGGTAAACACGGGGATGGCTCCCCTGCTCTCGGGTGCGAGGCTGGTGCCGGCCTCAGGCACAGACAGAGCTGAGCTGACGCAGCGCTTGTGCCCCCGTCTCCTGCTGTCGGGCTCTCCTGCCGGCCGGGTTCCTGCTGGAGCCCTGGAGCCTTCGCAGGGCGGTTAGTGACTTCATTCCAGCCCTCAGGCTGGCGCTGGCCCCTGCTTCCCTGGAGCTGCTTTCTATACACCAGGCCGGGAGTCCTGTGTCCGCCTTGTTTCCTGTGCCCAGGGCGGGATGGACACAGTCCCACAAGAGCTGGGGGAAGCAACGAAGGGCCAGCTCCCGTCAGAGAGGAGAGCTGCAGATGGGCGCCGTGCAGGGACCATCCGCCGGGCCAGCCTGTGCTTCACCAGTGTGGGTCTGGAGCCTGCGCAGCTGAGTGAGAGGCCTGCCCTGCCCGCTACCAGCTGTGACTGCCAGGGACCCCTCTCTGCAGGGGGCACTCACGAGGCCCAGCCTGACCAGCCAGGGTTCCCCCGGCCCCAGGACAATGCTGCTCCCCGGCCCCCCAGGGTGGCGCCCCTGTGTCAGGAGCTGCTGCCTGCAGCTGCCCATTAGCACCGCCCTGGCTGCTGCCCCCTGACGCCCCCAGTGCTGGGTGTGTGCATCTGGCCAGGCGTTTCTGTGAGCGCATCCTGGTGCCAAGGAGGCCGCCCCTGGGCTGAGCCAGCTCCGCTCTCCCTCTCATTGGGCCTGGTGCCGGGTCCGCGCCTGCCTGGGGCTCTGCTGGGTGACTTTGACCCAAGCTCCTCCTCCTCTCTGCCCCCCCACATGCTGGCCTCTCCGCGCATGCTTCTGTTTGCAGATCTATCTTGGAATGGTGAACCAAAGTAATTATAATGTTTTCTGTGTAAAAAAAAGCCCTTCTCTGTGTGTTGGGGAAACAAAGCGATGTGAGACGCAGCTCCTGGTGTTAAGGTAGCTTCTGAGAACTGTCCTTGTCAGATGCTTAGGAAGCTCCCGCCTCTCGGAGGAGGACTTGGCACCGAGAGCCCTGCCCGCCCGCATCGCAGGGTCCCCAGGCCTCGGACAGGCTTCAGCTGGGCCGGGGGAGGGCGGCCCCGGGGCTGGGGGGGAAGGCGAGGGTTTCTAAAGCCCGAGGTGGGGTGGGTGTAACGTGACCAACTACTTAATTACAAGCAGAGTTGTTATCTGGTATAATGTGTAGGATGGGTCCTTGGGGGTGGGAGCAGCCAGTGGAGAGAAGGCATTGGCTGGTTGAGAGAAGGAAGTGGTTCTGGGTGTCCAGTGATGGGCAGACTGGCACTGGGGACGGGGCAGCGGGCAGAGAGCAGGGGCTCCTGCGTGTCTGGTTTTGAGCCTGTGTGGCTGGAGGTCCCTTTAATCCAGAGAGCAGGGAGAAGGCCAGGATTGCCTGGAAGCTTGGGCTTCACTGTATGTGTGGGTCCCGGAGTCTGTGGCCTCCGGAAGAGGCCCGTGAGGAATGGGGTGATCCGGGCTGGCCTCAGACCCAGGCGTGAAGAGTGAGGTGGGCTCCTCTGCCCGGGTGTCGGCGGTGGTGCCTGGAGGTGGTGCTGGGAGGGGCGCCCTGTTCCTGAGGCAGCGGGGCCTGGGCAGTCCCTGCCAGGCCCAGGGTTGTGACCGCGAGCCCCCTGAAGGGGGTTTTCCAGCTCGGCCCCAGATGAAGTGCAGGCGTGCCGGGATCACCCTGCCGGGGCTCTGCCGCATCAGTGGGGGTGGGTGGAGGCAGGCATCATCCCCCCCGCCCCCCCGCAGAGGAGTGAGGCCAATGGAGCCTTGCCTGGCGGAGAGCCCCCTTGCCCATGGCGCTCTCCCCAACCCTGGGCTGTGCGGGGCTCATGGAGCAGCAGGGCGCGCTGCCGAGGTCAGTGCTGGAGGACGCTGGAGTCCCCACCAAGGACTTCCCGCCCTGGTCTGCACAGGGGACACAAGGAGAGAGGAAACGCACTGGGGAGACGCTCTCGCTGCTAAAAATAGCTGTGATCCACACGCGGCAGAACGCCAGCCGGCCCCTCTGCAGGCTCCCTTAACCCAGGGAGTCGCCGTGGGCTTGGAGGGACATGGGGCCAGCGACAGTGCTACTCCGGGGGAAGGCTGTCCACCGGGGGGCGGGGGGACAGGAGCGACTGCGTGGGCACCCGAACCGCCCGGCCAGGCCTCCTGAGCGTCGGGGGCCTGGGCAGGGCCCAGGGGAGCCTCCTCCCGTGGCCTGGCTCCAGGTTGCAAGCGGTGACCGTGTCTTTGGTGCTGGCTGGGAGAAGGCCCCGCCGGGAGCACCGAGGGGTGTGTGCCAGCCCCAGATCCGCCCCGCAGCGCAGGTGCCCCATGCACGCTCACGTGTGTTCGTGTGCACGCCTGACACGCCTGTGTGTTTGGGGCTGAGGGTCCTTGGTGCAGACTGAGAGGGAGATGTCTGCATGCAGGTCACACTGGGGCCTGTGAGGGGTGGTCAGGGCAGCTCTGTCCCCCAGGGCAGGCTCCAGCAGCGCAGGCTCTGACAAGGGTGTGGGCCAGAAGCCCAGACAGACGGAGGCTGCCCGGAGGCCCTCGGTACCCCGGGGCCCTGCAGCCTGCCGGAGCTCCGCGCCCTGCCCAGCCGCAGCGCAGCCTCCGGGAATTCGACAGGCCACGAGGAGGTCCCTCCCCTCCCGCTTGCCTTGGACTTGGCCGGTTTTCCAAGCCAGGACCCCACGGTGTGAGTGCCCTGCATCTCCTGGGTTTCTGACGTCGGGGATGGCTTGTCCTTTGCTGGTCTCTCACGACCTTGGCCCTTCTGAAGGGCCCTGGTCAGATGTTTGCAGGATGTCCCGAGATCAGGGTGTAAGTGATTTCTCATCGCTGTTAGGTCGAGGTGTGAAAGCGCAGAAGTGGCGCTGTGCCTCCAGGGCGTGGCGTGCAGTGCATAGCGTGGGGTGTTCAGACATGGGTGCTGCCGGCCTCGGTCCCCGACTCCCTCGGTGCAGGGCGGGGTGTCCCCGTCTGGCTGAGAAGTGCCCTGGGGTGCCCCCCCCCGTGACCGGGTGATGCCCCACGTCCTCCAGGCTCTGTGCCCGCTCCTGAGGCGTGCATTGCCAGGTCGTCTGCAGCCTGCATCACCGTGGCAGTTTCCCAGCTCCCTCATTTCTTCTGCGTTTGTCCATCAGGCTCCTCAGAGGAAGAGTTGTCCCTTCTCCCTGTCTATTTGTTTGTTTGGTTATTTGTATTGGAGTGGACGTGTGTGCTGATTTGGTTTACTCAGATGATTCGAGCCTTAGGCTGTGGCATCTTCCGAGTTGGCTCTCGTGCCCTTTTCATTTGCTGCTGTCCTGCTTCGAGCACTTTTCTCTCTCTGGCCCTGCATGGTGCTCTGAACTGGTGTTTTCCCTGCCCTGTGACAGAATCCCCTGCTTTTCCAGGGAGCCCCGCTCCTCCTGGGGCGGTGCTAGCCTCCTGCGGGTTGTTCTCTCTTTGATCCTGAGGATTCTGCTGTGCTCCTGCCCGGCTGCCTGCTTGTTCAGCCCGTGGACACAGGCTCTGTGCTCGGTCTCCGTCGTTGCGCTGCCTCCCCAGGCCGCCACCCGTCCCCCCACTGTCCCCTCCTCGTCTCCGGACAGAGGCCCCCCAGCAGGTGTGCTCCTGCTGTTCTGCTGCCGGCGGCCGCTCAGGCCTGTGTGGCGCCCTCCTCCTTTCAGCTGGCCGTCCCTGCTCCCCTCACCCCCAGCCTGCCCATCATCCTCAGGTCTCTGTGCTGGATGGACATGGCTCCTCTCGGGGTTGCTCCTGCACCAGGGCACCCGCCTCACGGAGGGCCCGGTCCGGACGGTTGTCCTTCCAAGGGTGATGGGATGGAGTTGAGGCTGGAAGCGGGCCATTTGCGCAGGACGGGGGCAGTGAGGTCTTGACAGCTGCCCGTCTTGACTGGGCTTGACGTCTGACTGGCTGTCCTGAGCGTGGGCAAGGGATTGGCCTGCCCGACCTGTCCTCGCCTGTAGGGGCTCACCCCTCCCACCTCCAGTCGGGCTGAGATGGGGAGGGTGGCACCCAGGGACAAGGGCCCCTCCAGGGGGCCCAGCAAGGGCCACAGGTGGGGTTGGTGCCCGAGGAAGCTGGAGAGCAACCTGGCTGCCTGAAACTCGGCTGGCTGGACAGCCTCCGGCCTCCCAGGACTGTCCGTTGCCCCCGCCAGTCCAGGCTGGCCACACTCGAGTCCTCCTTTCAAGTGACACTCAGGGCCCTGCCACATCCACCTGGAAACGGGCGGAGCAGCTGCAAAGGCAGGCCGCTGTCAGGAGCCGGAGGCCATGCGGCAGGGCAGCCATGTGCTGTATTCACAAGCTTTTCTCTCAACACCAGGAGGGACGCGGTGACACTTCAGAGTCCATACCGAGTCCATCCTGGCCTTTCACGGGGTCACCGTCATGCTGGGAACCATGCGCCATGCAAGGGTTAGGGTGAGGACCCCTCCCTACCCGCCCCTACCAGTGCCCAAAGGCTGGGAGACAAGGGGGAGGCCTGGGGAAACAGCTCAGAAACGGGACCCTGGGGGGTGGCCAGCGTCACCCTGGCTCCCCAGGAAGGCACCGCCTCTGCCCCCGGGACACTCCCGCCCCCACCACCTCTCTGGGGAGCACTCGGGGTGCTCTGGGGCTCCCCGGTGGCCAGTGTGGCCTCCCCCTACTCCCTGCTTGAGGGTTAGGGTTGGGGTCTCGGCCCCTCACCTAGAGCCGACACCCCTGGGGAGGGTTCCCAGAGCCCCCCAGCAGTTCCATTGGGCCAGGCCGGGTTGTCACAGAAGTGAGGTCCCTGAAGGTTCCAGCTGTCCCTGGGCTCACCTGGGATGCCGGTACGTGGTGGCGTCTGCTGGCAGCTTGGCCGGGAGTTCCCTTCCTGCAGGATGGACGCAGGTCGCGGAGGCGGGCCAGTCACACTGCGGGGTTCTGTCCCACCCGGACCCACGGAGGAAGAGCAGGTGGAGCACAGCCAGGACGGTGGGGCTGGCGCTCTGGCCTGTGACCAGGGGCAGTGCAGCGCCCGAGCACCGCGGCCGGCTCGCTGGCTGCAGGAGATCGCGGGGCCTGGGCCTCAGGCCACGTCTGGGCCGGCTGCTGAGACTCCAGGCGGGACTTGTGGTCAGGGCGGCCCCTGACGGCCCCGGACACTCAGCCCCAGGAGGCGCGCCTGCTGGCGCTGGGCCTGTGTTCCCATCGGTGCCTCAGGTCACCCCTGGCGCTGCCCCGTGTCCTCCACGGTGCCCAGGGAGGGGCACACCGCTCAGGGCGGGGGCCCAGCCCTCCACAGGGGCTGCCAAGGGCAGTGAAGCTCCCCCACTGTGGCTGGATGGGCCAAGGCCGCCGTGGGCGGAAGCTGCCTGTCACAGGAAGCTGCGGGGCCCAGGGCCAGCATGGGCCAGGCAGGAGCTCAGAGCCGAGCCCATGGGCTGGCATAGGGCCACAGCGGGGTGGGGGCCGCTGCGCCCTGGAGGGGAGCCCCGCCCTAGCCCCCGGCCAGCTGGCCCCAGTCCTCCACCTGCGGGCCCTGCCCCAGACCTGCCCCAGGACCCTGACTGGGCCCTGCGTGCCCCAGGCCCCTGCCGAAGCTGGTGCCGCTTTCTGGCCCTGAGAGGGGTCACTCCGCTGGCGCAGAGCGAGGCTCCAGGGTCCCCTGCTCCAAGCCCGCAGCTCTGCGTTGGGGTCCGAGCCTCAGCTGGGCAAGCAACCCCAGCCCCCAGCCGAGGGGCCCCGGCCCCAGCCCTGCCCCAGCAGTTCCCCTCCTCTAATCTCTGGCAGTGCGCTCACCTCCCCGGCCCTGCTGTGGTGCTGTGGCCGGGGGCACCCGGGACCTGTGCCCGTTGGTGGCATGATAGGGGGCAGTGGCGCCATGACACAGTGCTCGTGGGCTCTGCAAGCGGGGCTGGGGCCCCTCCAGGCTTGGAGGCCTCCCAGGCCCCCCCAGCACTCCCGCCCCCACCCCCGCTCCCCTCCCGCCCCTCCCAGACACGACTAGGACTTGAGGAGAGCCGGATTCCCTCAAGCCGCTCTGGGGCGGGAGCCAGGTGCAGCCGCTGGGTCCCTCCTCACACCAGGGCACTCCCTCGGCCTCCAGCACCGCCCGCCTGGCTCTGGGCCCCGACCCGGCCTCTGGGCACTGCGGGCAACCCGCCCAGAGCCCCCTCCTCCAAGTGCAGCAGGGGAGGCACCCTGGGCCTCCACTCACCACCCAGGCCCCCTCTTAGTGGGCGCCCGGCCTGAGCACGCCCACGGCTGAGGCTGCTGGACAGCCGCCACCAGGGCAGCAGGCCTTGCTCTCACCAGCCCGGGGTCGCCTATTGCCCCTGGTGTGCATCTGCCCCAGCTCACCCACGGGACAGGGCACGTCTCCACGGAGCAGGAGGTGTCCTGGGACCCCCGGCCTCTGACTTCAGGCCCACGGGAGCAAAGCCAGTGTCCTGCCTGCCCCCCTTGGGTGGGGTGGGGTCGTTCCCAGCCACTAGCCCCCGAGGTAACCAGGCCGAGGGGCCAGAGGGGCAGTGGCCTGATGGCACAGAGTCGGGAGTGGGGGCTCAGGGAGCGGACGGCCCACCTGCGCACACACTGGGCAAGCTTGTCCACTCACTGTCGGAACCATGGCTCTGCGCGCTGGCCCGCCTGGCTGCTGATGTGGCCTGGCATTTCCAGCACCTGAACCTGAACCCCGAGGTCTGTGGCTACCTCCTTCTGCACCCCCACTGGGCACCTTCCTGCCTCTCCTGTTGCTGGAGCCCCATTTTCCATGAATCTGCATACCGCCCCCCCAACCCAGCTCCTGGGGGCCATCTACTGCTCTTGGGGCGGAAGAGCTGCAGGATGCTGGCCAGGTCCGCTCAGGCCCGGGGGCGGCTGGGAGGCAGGAGGGCGGGGTACCAGGCACTGGGGAGACCACAGCCCACTCAGTCACAGACCGTGAGGTCAGCAGCTGGCTCCTATCTGCTTCTACTAGCCATCTGTGCCCACCGGGCTAAGGCCCCAGAGACCCACAGACGCCCTGTGGGTCCACCAGCTGTGCCCACCGGGCTAAGGCCCCAGAGACCCACAGACTCCCTGTGGGCCTGCCAGCTGTGCCCACTGGGCTAAGGCCCCAGAGAC
>ML662479.1:4108088-4177143 GCA_007570785.1 Antilocapra americana
CAGCTGTGCCCACTGGGCTAAGGCCCCAGAGACCCACAGACCCCCTGCGGGCCTGCCAGCTCCCCCCCTGCTGGGAGCTCTGGCTGCAGACATAGGACAGGACACGGCCTTGATGGTCACTGTGCTCCGTGTCAGGCCCCGAGTGCTCCAGGAGCACAGCGAGAGAGTGCTTTGGGGCCATGATCCCGGCCGGAACCACTCCCCCTAGCACCTGGACCCTTCAAGGGCCTGCTCTGTCCATGGACTCAGGGGCAGTCAGCTTGGCAGGGCTGGCATAGGCCTTGAGGCGGAAGTCCTGCACCCAGGGCGTGTTGCTCGTTTACGTCGCTGAAGTCCATGGTCTCCCCCAGGGGGAGCCCAGAGGCCAAGGGTCCTCACCAGTGCCCTGCTGTTGGCATATGGTGACCTGGGCAAACACTGACCAGGGCTGGGACTGGCAGCCCAACCCCACGGCAGGCCCGTCACCCACCCCTCTGCTGCCCCTGTTGGCTGCGGCCCGTGCCAGTCAAGCGGAGGAGGTGTCCCGCCGCCTGGGGAATGACCCTGAGCTGTGGAGGGCTGAGAAGTCCTCCCCATGGAAGGTCTGTGCCGCTCTTGCGAGTGCAGAGACACCCCCACATGTGACCAGAAAACAGGGACCAGAACTTGAGAGTGCTCCTAGGGGTCCTGGCCCCTTGGCTCCTCCCAGGGGTGGCGGGCTCACCCTGGGGCAGCCAGTGAGAAGTAGTGGGGGAAGGACTGGGCCCACACGCCTGAGAGGAGACGGGCCCAGCCCACCGTGGGGGGCAGCCCCTCACCACGCCTCACGTGTTTGGGGCCACACTCGTCTGCGAGGACTGAGCACCCCCCACCACCCAAATTCAACCGGCAGGGCAGTGAGCGGGGCCTGTAGCTGTGCAGGCCAGCTCGCCCAGGTATGGGGGAGGAGGCTGCATCCCAACTCCTCTGCACAGGCCTGGGTGCGCCGCCCCCTCCTCCCAAAACTGCTGGGTCCTGCCCACCTCCCCGCCCAGCTCTGTGCACGCCCAGGGCGAAGGTTCCTGGCTGCTGGGAGCTGTGGCCCCACCAGACCGCCTGCTTCTAAGGGACCTGACCTGTGTTCTTCCACCTCGACGTTACTCGAGGGACCTCACGACTGAACCTCATCTTCGTTGCTGTTCAGTCTTGGGAGTTAGTCCGCACTCACAGAGAGCTGCATGTCAGACAACGGCGGCCTCCCCGATTCTGTGTGGTTCCTCCAGCCCTCCACCCTACCTGCCATGCCCCGGGTCCCCTGAAGGGCCCGCTCTTCCTGCACCAGAGCCCAGAGCCCTCCTTGGAGCTCCACCCCCACCCCGCGTCCTCAGTGTCCTCCCGTGGCGGAGCGGAGCCTCTGCAAGCCCTCCAGCCATCACCGCTCTCACCAGCTGCCCCCGCCCTCAGGAGCGAGGCTCGCCCTGAGCTCCCCACTCAGGGTTGGGTGTCCCCTGCCTCCCCCTCTCTGTGCTCACAGGTAGCTCAGGGGCCCTCAGGCTCAGCACGCTGACACCATGGCCCGTGGTCCTCGCTTCCTCGCCCACAGAAGTCAGGACGGGCCAGGTGCCAGCGCTGACCCGGGTCCCCCGCTCGCCCCTCCATGTCCTGCCCTTTACCCTGGGCTCATCTCTTCCCGGATGGAGGCAGCCGAGTGGGGACCCTGGAGGTGCTCAGCGCACGCCAGGTGCCTTGCCCTGCTCGTCCTCCCCCTGTGGCCTCAGCTGAGAACAGTGCTCCTCGTGCAGTCCCGCCCACCTGCTGGGTCCCCTTGCACCCCTTCCCAGCAGCTTGGCCGAGGGGCTGCGTTGCCCCACATGCCTCCCGGCTGCCAGGCTGGCCCCTCTGTAGCCCGCGTCCTTCGGGCCGCACACCAGGCTGGCCGGTAGCGGGAAGGTGCAGGGAGACACGACTGCCCTGCCTCCCTTGTCCCCCAGGGTGTTGGTCCAGCGCCCTGCCCAGCCTGGGGTGGGCTGCCGTCCCCGTGTCCAGTCTCTGAGAAGCCCGGCTCGGGTGAAAATACTCATGGCTGGAGCCTCTGGCTCCGTCCCACTGCCCACCCCCTCTTGCGAGCTTCCCCACTGGCTGTGCCCGGGCCACGAGGAGACAGGCGGGCCGCTCATGCGCGGCTCAGATGCCTGGGCTCTGTGGCGGTTGACACAGCACGAGTGTGGGTGTGTCTGGGCACTTTATAGTCTGAAGCGCTGAGTCCTTCAGCACGGGGAATCTCACGTGGGGCAGAAGAAACACGGGAGGCCAGAACCACTGTCTGCACCCAGGGTGGAGACGTGCTTCGTCTGCTGTGTGGATGACAGACCTCAGGGTTCTGCACCAGGGTCCGCGGGATTCAGCGCGAATCACCCGGGTTGTGACAACAGACGCAAACTCTCCCTTGAGTCCTATTAATAGAAGCGGCATGTCACAGAAAAGGGGGTGATCCCTGACTCACGGGGCCCCTCGTGGTCCGCTTGATGCTGAGGCCGGGCTCCCGACAGGGATGTCAGGACGTGGATGATGGGAAGGGGCCAGCCTGTCACTGTAGGCCAGTCACTCCCCACTAGAAAGGGTATTAGAGGCACCGCTGTCAGGGGGCTGGAGAGCGGAGGCTTTGGGGTTGGATAAACTGCACTCCAGCCAGTGGAAGCCTTTGACAAAAGGCTTTGCTTTGTCCCGCAGAAATCCCTGTCGCCTTTACGTGGCCAGAGTGGACTCTCAGCCTGGAAGGGTGACCCCCTCTGCTCTTCCACCGTGGGCTTCGGGAGCCTTGGGACTGAGCTCAGCTCCCGAGTGTCCCCTCTGTCATGGCCCTGACCACGCACCGTGCAACAGCAGGACTTCTTGTGTGTGTTCAGAAAGGACCCAAATGGATTCAAAGGAATAATTAGCGTATCCTCTAAGATATGCATCTTAATTCCTAAATTACATATTTAGCAGATGGTCCAAAATAGCACTTGTAATGGCAACATTCAATTAGTGAGTTTAAAAAATGTATATTATTGCAACAGGCTCCATGGGTTTTATTTAGAGGTTTCTAAATATAGCATCACAAAAACACAGAAGTGTTTCCAACTGTTTAGGCCCACACTGCCGCAGGGAGCTCTGGACTCCCGCGTCACCGGGGAGGTGCACGCAGAGACCACCTGAGGGGCTCCTGGGTGTGGGGCGGCAGAGACGCTGTCAGCCTGGCTGCGGACCCGGTTGTTCCCTGCCTCCCGAGGCTGGCGTTCTGACGCGCTCAGTCCAGGGAAGCCCATTTCTGAGCGTCCTCGCCGGGCTTGGGGCTGGACTCGTGCCTCGTTCTCGCTGTGTGCCTGCTCGGGAAATCACTTTCTGTGCCTGACTCTGGGTCTGCCTCCAGTGGCCGGGTGGGCAGCTTAGCTCAGGTATCATCTGTGTGAACAGAGCGGGCAGCAGGTACGGGGAGCGTGCGCCTCCGTTGTCTGACGGCCAGTTCAGGGACAGAGGCGAACGTCCTGCCTCCGCGGTTCCCTCAAGGTGGCGTGTGTGGCCGCGGGGGCCCCAAGCCACGCCTGCCCCGTGGGACCCGGGCGGTACGCTGCGGTGGGGTTCCCAGCTGAGGGGTGGCCGTAGGGAGGGGGCCGCCTGCCTGGCTGGCCCTCGTGGTCCTGCGTCAGTGCGTGGCGTGGGTATGCACCCGCGCACGCTGGACCACCTTCCTAGAGACCGTGCGGGCCGCTTCTGGCTGGGGCTCCTGCCTGCGTCTCTACCTGGGGAGGAAGCCTTGAGGCTGAGCAGCGGCCCCGTGCTGCCTTCCTTATTTCCTCTCTGCAAAGACAGTTTCTCCACAACTCAGGAGGGAGGGAGGAGCCAGAGCAGCCCCCACCCCCCACGACCCCAGGACCCCGTGAAAGGCAGGCCTTCCTGGTGAGCAAGTGTTTACTGAGGCAGGCTTTGTTCAGACCCTTTTGGGGGCTCTGTATGTTTCCACAAAGAGCTTTTTAAACCTAAACACAGATGTTCATTTGAAAATGAAAAATCAAATTAAGCGGAACCAGCCTTTGAAAGTTAATGCCCTATAGCAAGTAAAACAAAGGGAGAAAAACTGTGTTGTAAATTTCACTTAAATAACTTTATTTTAAATAAAGTTTTCAACTAAGAAAGTGTCATTCGCAAGCCGCTCATCTTCCTCTCTGTCCTCCAATGGAACATCTGTGCTTATTCTGACGCGATGAATGACATGAATTGAACTAACGCTGCTGGAGTGCTCTTTATACCATAATTGCACCTCGCTCATCCCTGAGACACAATGCAGGCATGAAATGCCAATTAAGCCTCTATGTTAATGAGACGGTGCCTGAATAGTAGGTTATAGCGGACACCCCCCCACCCCGGAACTGGTGTGTGATATAACTCCTGAGCTGCTTCTATTTTAATAGAAGTGTTAAACATAATGAAAATCTCCGTCTTTCTCTTTAATTTCAAAATGATCCATTTTTGGGTTTTTCGGTCAGCAAGTTTTAAAATCTTTTTTTTCTGAGCACCTGATTGGGCACGGTGTCCGGTCTGCAGCAGGTGAGTCAGACGAGGCCTCCTGGAGGGTATGTGTGTGTGTGTGTCCCCGGGGGTGCGGGGCCAGGTGAGCGCGGCCCAAAGACAGCCAGTACAGGCCTCCACGCCCCAGGACACTGGCTCCAGGTCTTCAGCCAGCCCTGTGCCTTCCGCCTGTCAGCTGTTCCTAGCAGGCGACTGGGATGTACTTGCCGGGTTGAGCGCCTTGGGGGCAGAACGCTGGGTGGTTGTAACAGAGCCGGTGCCTCAGTGTCCTCACCTGTCCGGCGGGGACAGTGGCACCTTCTCTGGTGGTATGAGTGTGAGGAAACGAGACCTGGCGTGCTGGCGCCCTTGCCGAGGTTGAAATCCTGAAGCCTTGTGAAATCTTGTTCTTTTCACCCAAGCCAGATTCCAGGGGACCTCCAACTTCATCCTGAGGATGAGTGTTGTTTGGTTTTCCGCCGCCTTAAACAGCTTATCCGGTGCCGGGGCGTCCTACCTGCGCCCTGGGTCGTTGGCCAGCGAGTGGGCCCGGCGCCTGCCCTCGGCCCGCAGCCCTGCGGGGAGGAGCAGAGCCGTGGCGGACGCGCTCTGCTCGTGGACAGTGCAGGGAGGGGCCCGCGGGGCCTCGGTGGCAGGCGGAAGCCCCGGAGAAGTGGGGCGGCAGGCCCCGCGAGCAGGGCCGGTGGGTGAGAGAGCGGCCGGCGTGACGGCCGTGAGCCGGAGGCTGCAGGGTCCATGCGTGCTGCCGGCCAGAGGAAAGGTGGGGTTGTCGGTGCTGCGGTCGCCACGCAAGGACGAAAGGAGCAGGGCGGTGTGGTTCACCTGCGAGTTCAGAGGGTGAGCCTGGAGGACGGTGCGGGGCCACGGATCCTGCGAGGGGCTGCGTGTTGGGGAGGGGCTGCGTCTAGGGGGAGGGGCTGTGTGTGGGAGGGGCTGCGTCTAGGGGGAGGGGCTGAGTATCTTTGGGCGAGAGTTGCATTTGTGGGAGGGGTTGCATCTAGGGGGAGGGGCTGAGTATGTTTGTGGGAGGGGCTGCGTCTAGGGGGAGGGGCTGAGTATCTGGGAGGGGCTGCGTGTGTGGGAGGGGCTGCGTCTAGGGGAGGGGCTGAGTATGTTTGGGGGAGGGGCTGTGTGTTGGGGGGGCTGCGTCTAGGGGGAGGGCCTGAGTATCTTTGTGGGAGGGGCTGCATCTAGGGGGAGGGGCTGTGTGTGGGAGGGGCTGCATCTAGGGGGAGGGGCTGAGCATGGGGGAGGGGCTGTGTGTGTGGGTGGGGCTGCATCTAGGGGAGGGCCTGAGTATCTTTGTGGGAGGTGCTGCATCTAGGGGGGGGGGCTGAGTACCTTTGGGGGGCCATCTGTGGGAGGGGCTGCGTCTAGAGGGAGGGGCTGAGTAGGTTTGGGGGAGGGGCTGCGTCGGGGTGGGGCTGAGTGTGTGGGGGGGTTGAGTGTGGGGGGAGTGGCTGTGGGAGGGGCTGCGTCTGTGGGCGGGGCTGTGTGTGTGTGGGACCGGCTGCGTGGGGAGGGCTGCGTGTGTGTGGGAACGACTGCGTGGGGAGGGCTGCGTGTGTGGGAGGGGCTGCGTCTGTGGGAGGGGCTGCGTCTAGGGGGGCTGAGCGTGGGGGGAGGGGCTGAGTGTGTGTGGGGGGCAGAGTGTGGGGGAGGGGCTTTGTGTGAGGGTGGGGCTGGGTGAGTGGGGGAGGGGCTGCGTGTGGGGGAGGGGCTGCGTCTGGGGGCTGGCGCCGGGAAGGCTCTGAAGGGCCCGCCCATCCTGGCCGCTCCTCGGCCCTCCCCCTGGCCCCAGCTGCTCTGTGGAGGGGTCATCCATCAGGGCGAGCCCCCTGTAGAGGTGAAGAGGAGGCTGCCAGGCGCTGGGCGGGTGGGCCGTGCGTGGCGTGGCTTCGTGTTCACCTCCTGGGAGCTCCCTGTGGGACCCCTGCAAGATACTCGCCTCCGTCCCCACTTGGCCTCGTCACCTGATGAAAGTGGGGGCCCCGGGCAGGTTCATCCCGAGTCCCCCGGGCTCCCCGGGGTCACTGGAGCGCATATCCATGGGGCCCTGCAACGGGGGAGTGCTGCAGCGGGCCCTCCTGCTGGGCTGGGGTGACTCAGGCTGCGGCCGAATCAGAGCCGGGCCGTGACCTAGGCGTCCCGAGGTCCGGGTCTATGCTGGCAGAATGGGAAAGTTGCCGCAGCGCTGTCAGAGCGGGGCTCGTCCTCATCCAGCTCTGACTGAAATCCTGGGGTTGCGGGCAGACGTTTCCTGCTTCTTGCTCTCTGACCGGGTGGCAGGCCGCTGGGCAGGCGTCTCCGAGTGTGCCCGGGCACCAGCCAGGAGAGCTGGAGCCCCGGAAGTGGAAGGGGGTTCGCCTTCCCCTGCAGAAGCAGCGTGTGCTTCCACAGTGCTTAAACTAGGTGTGAGCAGAACGCTTGGCAGGTGATCCGGGGCCGTATTCGTGAGGGTTAAAGGCAGGTGTGTGAAGATGTGAGCACAGCGCCAGAGGGGTGAGCCTGCCACGTGGGGACCGCGTGAAGCGGGGCGGGGCGGGGCGGGGCTGGAAGACTAGTGTTCTCTGGGAATCAATTGTAGGGCTCGTAGGTGGGGAGGGTTGGGGCGGTCTTGCACCCACCTTGGACGTTGATCTGGCTGGGAAGTGAGCTACTGGCCGCTGGGGAGCTGAGGGCAGGACACCCCATGTCGGGTGGGGCTCCCGGGGGAGGCAGGACTCTGTCCTCGGGTGCCGCGGGACAGTCTGTGTGTGTTTCAGTGTTTGGAGGAGAGGGATCGCTTCCCCTGCCCCCTAGGAAAAGTCCTCAGTCTCTGGGGCTTGGAGGGGGGTTTGCGATCTTGTGGTACCACAAGCAGGAAGGGGAGGTGACAGGCCCAGAGTGGGGCTGGGGTGGTGATTTATGTCCTGGACAGGTCGGACTCTCCTGTGCTGGGGAATCCCGGTGGGACGTGGCACCTCCGGCTTATCGGAACAGGTTCTGGGGTGTCAGAATGAGGCAGTTGGTTTTCAAGTTGAGAATTTAACAAGGAGTAAACTCATTGAGCCCAAAGAGTTGCCTTACGGGGAAACTTCTGCGTCGGCTTGGTCGTTAGCTTGGCGGCTCTATCGGGACCCGCCTGCCGAGCAGCTGGGCTGGAGGGCGCCATGGCCGCTCTGTCGGGATGCGGTGCTCCAGGCAGGCCCGGGCATGCTCACGTTGATCGCCCGTGTCCACACGCTGGCCACGGTGTGACTCTGCTGTCTCAGGCCCTGGCTCTCCCACACCTTTGTGTTCCCTGCCGGCTTCCTGAGTCCAGGCACCCCCGGGGACTGTCAGCCTAGGTGGGACAGTGGCCCCTGGTCCCAGACCCAGGCACACCCTCGCCCCCACTCCCTTCTTCCACCCGCATTCCTTTGGGGACAGTGGCCCCTGGTCCCAGGCCCAGGCACACCCTCACCCCTACTACCTTCTTCTGCCGAGTCCCCTCTGGACAGTGGCCCCTGGTCCCAGGCCCAGGCACACCCTCGCCCCCACTCCCTTCTTCTGCCCTAGTCCCTCGGGGCATTGTCTGAGTTTGTTGCTGCCCGTGGCCTCCACCCTTGGGAGAGACCTGGAGCCACAGAGCTTACAGGGGTCCCAGTTCCTTGACCCCGTCCTGACTGCTGTCCACTGTCATCTGAGTCTGGAGAGCCGTCTGGGCTGAGCAGGTCCAGGGGAGCTTTACTCCTCCGTCCCCACCACCGTCTCCCTGGAACAGGCTGCCTGCACATGGCCCAGGGCCTCACCATGCACAGACCCAGGGCAGGACCCCCCACGGAGGCAAGGCCTGGGTGACCACGGGGCCCCGCGCCGGCGGGCGTGTTGTCGGGGTGGCCGCCAAGGAAGGGGGGCACGGGGCAGAGGCGTCCCGGCAGAGGGCGGGAGGCTCAGCCGGGCAGGCCCGTGCTGTGGGTCTTAGGGGGCTGGTCCCCCACACCGACGCCTCGGGGAGACTGCGGCAGAGCCCGTGCCTCGCACACTGAAGACAGCCATCCATCCCTGGTGGCAGGCCTGGTGGTGAGGGCCGTGCGCGGTCTGCCGCAGTCCCTGTCGTTGAGGGGAGAGGCTTCCCAGCTCCTTGTACAGAGGATTAGACGTAGTCTCTGAGGAGAGGGGTGTGGGTTTGGAGGGCGGGAGAAAGGAGCTGAGGAGAAATCGGCAGCACGGCCCCTTCTCTGCTGACGGGGAAGCAGTTAATTAGGTGATTTTCTCTTCCCCTGACGCGTGCAGAGACACCGCTAATAACTGAGCTGCTACATAAATGATAAGCTTTCAACACCGACGTCAACCTGCCAGGGTGTCTGGAGAGTGAGGGTGAGCCTGAGGGTGAGCCGCCCTGGGCTCCGCCCCCGAGCCCGCGGGGCTGGGCCCTCCCCAGGTCCCAGCAGCTCTGTTGGGGGTGGGTCCCTGGGTGGTTACTGTCCTGCCCCGAACCCCTCCAGGGTCGGAAGGATGGTGGAAAGCGGCCGTGAAACCAAAACTGGTTGCCAGGGTGAGGGTGTGACCCAGGGCTGCTGTCCGGGTCTCGCTTCTTCTGTCTGTGCTGGACTGTGGTTCCGAGACTCGCTGGTGGGAGCCAGCCTCAGGACCACAGACAGCGCCCGGGTCCCCCTGTGCTGTGGGTGGGCGGGCAGCTGCCCAGCCTTACCCTCTGCCCGGCAGGCCTGAGCAGGCCCACAGCATCATCAAGTCCAGGTGACATTGTCACCACCCACTGGGAAGCAGGGTTTTCGTTCTCAGAAGCGCCTGGTGTGACATTCTTTTAAATCTCTTGTTCTCGTCTTAAAAGCTGGAATCCAGAAGGTTCCTTTTTCTGCTCTCAGGTTGCAGGACCAAACAGGCGGGCAGTGGTCAGTGCGTGTGTGGAGGAGGGCCACGAGGTTGTCCTCTGCCCAGACCCCCTGCCCGCCTTGAGGTTGGAAGCTGCTCGGGCGCTTGCTGTGCCTGGGGACTCTGGGTGTCGCTGAATCTGCAGCACTGCATCCCCTGCCCTGCCCTGCCCTGTGTCCCGGCTGGCGATGGGTTGTAGCTGGATGCCCGTGCCCCCCCAATTGGCCTAGCTGTCATGTGGCAGAAGTGAGGTGGGGGCCCGCCTGCAGGGAGCCTGCGGCACCAGGCCCTCAATGCCTCAGCCCACGATTCCTCCCTCCCACCGCGTGCTTGGTTCTCCTGGCTAGATCGGCTTCCTGGGGGCTCCGTGTGGGGGAGCGGCCAGTTCACTGGGGTGGTTATATGGCCGGCTTGTCTGCAGAGGTTGCTCTGTCAGCACTGGCAGCTCAAGCCTGTGGATTGTCAGCAGGAAATGATGGCCGAGTGGGAGGCCTCCTCGGACCATGTCTGGAGGAGTTTTGATGGGACTTGGATCTCCTGCTTCAAGTTTCTGGGGCTTTGATGTCTCCAGCCTGACATGTTCCTCCCATCCACCGGGCCTGCCTGGCCTCTGGGTGCCAGGCTGTTACTCCAGTGAGGAGGAGTAGCTGTCTCTCTTGCAAATCTAAAACGAGATTTCACTTTTTAAATAAGGAGGAAAAAAGTGCTTGAACATTTGCAGCTGGGAGATAGCAGAGATTAGAAATGCTACTTATCTCTGTAGCACATAAGAAGGCAAACGAGGGAGGAATCCGGAATCCTTCGCTGCTGAATACTGACGGCGCACAGGCAGCCCGAGCCAGCCCTGGGAGCCACTGCCGTGCCGGAGACCCCGCGCCCAGTCAGCTGTGGCAGCCGAGGGGAGGAAGGTGACCATGTACCGCCGTCCGGGTGCCTGCCGAGCTTTTAGGCCGTGGCCTCCTCGAGGGCAGCACCCTGCGGGTTGAGCTCTCGTCACCACTTCTTCCGCCGGCCACCCTGGCCCATGTGCCCGCTTTCGCTGCCCACACAGCGCTGTCGAGAGCTCCCGACGGCCAGGCTCCCTGTCCTCTGTCGCCGCCCAGTGCTCTGCTGCATGCCCCAGCCTGCAGTCCTCCCGAGGCTGGGCCTCCTCAGTGCTGCTCGGGTCCCGAGTTGTGGTCACCGAGACGGGGCACGCCTATGTGCACACGCGCACACAGAGCTCCCTGGAGCTCCATAGCATGGCCTCACATTCTCTGCTGGGTGTGTGCCACGGCACCCCCACTCTGGGCACAGTCAGGGTGCCCCCACTCCCGGCGCCAGCCTAGCTTGCACACGGTTTGCGGAGGCTCCAAGCCTTCCTGTTCTCCACTGGCCTTCACCCCCTGGATGGAGGCCACAGTGTGGTCGCTGTCCCCGTGCGTGCTGTGCCGAGTGTCTTTTGTGTGCAGAGCCCAACCCATGAGGTCTCTCCAGAGCCTCGCAGTATAGCTAGGGCTATAGTGTCTGCGGGGAAGGGGGAGCATTCCCGACTTGCCTTTTGGACCCAAGAGACAGAACCCTGTGGGACGAGGCCTCCTTTGCAAGCACCTGGACCTGCCTCCTCTCAGCAGAGACGGACCCAGGCCTCCTGCTCTCCTCCAGAAGGGTGTTACGTGCCCAGCCCGGCCCCTGCTGGTCTGCCGTGCCCGTTGGCAGAAGCAGTGGCAGCTGAAGGAGACCAGACCACATGTGGGGACCCATCCTGTTCTCCATGGGAGCCCTGGTTTTGGCCGATGGGACAGCCTTCTGGTCTGCTCTTTCGGAGGCTGATCCTTGAAGGCCTTCCTTGATCAGGGCCTGGGGCCTGCCCACAACACCGGGCCCCTCACTGCCTGCTTGGCTGACAATTTTGTGGCCTCAGAGACGGTGGTACACAGTCAGAGCCCTGCTGATCTCAGGGGGACTAGCTCCCTGAGACCCTTGAGGGGGACCCTGTCTTGCCTGTCACAGCTCTGCTGGTCCTCCCGGACCCCTCCCACCAACACGTCTTCCTCCTCCTCGCAGGACCACAGTCCCCCAGGGGGACCCTGCCCTGCCCCACCTCTGTCTCAGCTGTGTGCTGCCATTCACAGGTACCGCCTGCCCACGGATTCCGTCCTCTCAAGGGTACTACCCTCTCATGGGTACCGCCCACTCAAGGGTACCGTTTGCCCACGGGTACCGCCTGCTCAAGGGTACCGCCCAGTCACGGGTACCATCTGCCCAAGGGTACTGTCCTCTCACGGGTACCGCCCACTCAAGGGTACCACCTGCTCACGGGTACCATCCGCCCACAGGTACCGCCCACAGGTACCGCCCGCCTAAGGGTACCGCCCACCCACAGGTACCATCCACTCACAGGTACCACCTGTTCACGGGGACCGTCCTCTCATGGGTACCACCTGCTCACGGGTACCGTCCACTCACGGGTACCACCTGCTCACGAGTACCATCGTCTCATGGGTACCGCCCGCTCACGGGTACCGCCTACCACGGGTACTGCCCACCGACAGGTACCGCCCTCTCATGGTACCGCCTGCTCAAGGGTACTGCCCTCTCATGGGTACTGCCCACCCACAGGTACTGTCTGCCCACAGGTACTGTCCTCTCAGGGGTACTGCCTGCTCAAGGGTACCGCCCGCTCATGGGTACCGTCTGCCCATGGGTACTATCTGCCCATGGGTACCGTCCTCTGAAGGGTACCGCCCTCTCATGGGTACCACCTGCTCACAGGTACCATCTGCTCACGGTACTGCCCTCTCATGGGTACCGTCCGCTCACGGTACTGCCCTCTCATGGGTACCGTCCTCTCACAGGTACTGCCCACCCACGGGTACCATCCTCTCATGGGTACCGCCCTCTCACGGATACCGTCCGCTCACAGTACCGCCCACTCATGAGTACCGCCCTCTCCGGGTACCGTCCGCTCACGTGTACCCTGAGAGTCACGCGTGTTGTGTGTGGTTGCTGTGGCTCACGTCATGGTGCTGTGATGTTCCGTTTTGTGAAAGCGCCGTAGGTTTGTAAACCATCCTGCGGTTGGTTATTCGGGTTGCTCTCAGTCTAGGCCTGTTCGAGTAGGGCAGCCACGGCCATTCTGTCCATCCCTCTGGTGAACATCTGTGCCATCTTTTCCCATGTGGCACTTCGTTTTGTGGGGGTTCCGTCGGTACCGTTTGTCTCCAGGTTCTGTCCCCATCTCTGGGTGCCTCAGTGGTGACCTGACATTCCCAGGGGATGGAAGTCCCCCCCGGCACCCCTTTGCGTGATTGGCTTGCTGACCTGTGTTGGGGAGGCCTTCTCCCCGCGGCCGTGCGTGTCCCGTGCTGGGCCAGGCGCTTGCACACCTGAGAGGAGGGCGGGGGGCGGCAAAGGAGGTGCCAGCATTTTATTTGGTTAAGTTTAGAAAAGGGCTTTGGTGAGACCCGGGACCCGGAGCAGCTCAGAGGCGGTGAATAATAGCTCTTCAAGTCTTCAATAAAAAATGGCCTCCAATAAAACTACATTGCAAAAAATGGGAAAGAAACAAAATGGAAAGAGTAAAAAAGTTGAAGAGGCAGAACCTGAAGAATTTGTTGTAGAAAAAGTATTGGACCGCCGTGTAGTGAACGGGAAGGTGGAGTATTTCTTGAAGTGGAAGGGATTTACAGATGCAGACAATACTTGGGAACCTGAAGAAAATTTAGATTGTCCAGAGTTAATTGAAGCATTTCTTAACTCTCAAAAAGCTGGTAAAGAAAAAGATGGAACAAAAAGAAAATCTCTGTCTGACAGTGAATCTGATGATAGCAAATCAAAGAAGAAAAGAGATGCTGCTGATAAACCAAGAGGTTTTGCCAGAGGTCTTGATCCAGAACGAATAATTGGTGCCACAGACAGCAGTGGAGAATTAATGTTCCTCATGAAATGGAAAGATTCTGATGAGGCAGACTTGGTGCTGGCAAAAGAGGCAAATATGAAGTGTCCTCAAATTGTAATTGCTTTTTATGAAGAGAGACTAACTTGGCATTCTTGTCTAGAAGATGAGGCTCAATAATTGTTTGCATTGCCTTTTATATATATTTATATATATATATAAAATGTGGGTCTTGGTTTTTTGATTTATTAGTGTGAAGAAATAACTACATTCTAATGAAAATCAGGTTTGATATGTTTGTTTTGAAGTAGTATTGGGGAAGTTACATTGGGTTTTTTGGGGTTTCTTTCTCCATCTGTAGCACTGGTTATTTTGAACAAGTAAAAGCTTTCTGTAGTTGCTTCCTTCAGCAGGAAAGAATTTGATACTATGGTATATTATTTCCTCAGCATTAGAGAACAGTTTTTCTAAATGTTGGAGGAAATCTCCATAGTCATTACTCAGTCAGAATTTAGAATTTGCATTTAACTCATATATGCCTGAGGACCATTCTAAGTTTTTTGTATGTGTATACATAAAAGACATATGTAAATGGTTTGGGAGTTAATTTTTTGTTGTGGTTTTTGTTTTGGTAAATACATTTAAACAACAGCCTTTCATAACCATGGATAAGCCCATGTTCTGGAATAACATCATTTTGAGCAATATAATAAATAACTTCAACTTAGATTGAAAAGTTAAGTCTTAACCTTTCAAATTAAATAATTTTATAATTAATTAGACAAATTAAGCAGTTTAAATTGGGTAATTTTTTAAAGCATCCCTATCAGAATCTGCATCCATATCTGCATGTAAATGCAGTTTTTTATGCAGAAACCCTGCAAGGAAAATTTTTATCACTATCAACAACCTTCCCAACCAAATGAAAAAAGTAGAAAAATTCTGGTATATAATACAGCAAAGCAAAACTAAGTTAAATGGACACTTGATGATTCCTTTTGGTGAACCATTGTGTTACAAGAAATGAAGTCTCTGTTCTATATTTATGAAAGGTTGTGATATATGGGATGTCTCCGATTTGTTCATGGAAACCTAATCAGATAGTTTTAAAATATTGGCAATTTACAGTCTACAGGAATAAATGAGTGAACAAACTTTTTCTAATCTACGCTTGACCTGTATGTTTTTTCAGACTTGACTCCAATCCATTCCTTACATGAAGGCTCAATTTTTCTCAGTATTTTGGGTTACTAGTTCAGCAGAAGCCAAGAAAAACAAAAACTTTGTAGTAATCAGAATGTTATTCAATTGTATATTGTTTACTTTATTGTAAATACTGGTGAACAGTGGTCAATAAATAGTTTTATATTCCTTTAAAAAAAAAAAAAAGAAAGAAAAGGGCTTTGGTTACAGGGGAGCACGTCTTCATTTACAGCGTTTGACAGAGAAGCAGAGAAACCAGGACAGGTGAGCAGGATGGTTTCCCACCGTCCCCGCCCCGAAAGCCGCTGCGCGTGTCGACTCAGATTCTTCCCCAAGTCAGTGTGTGTGTAAAATGCGCGCTTTCTTGATGCACTTTTAGGGGGAAATTTACACCATACATACTGTTTGCTTTGAGTCTTCGTGTGCTTTTTCAACTTCATGGGCTCTTTCCATGTTAACTGTTCTTTTAAAACATCACTTTCGGGCTGTGGGCTGCTTCCTTATGAACGCTTTATTTAGCCGCGCTCTCGATAGATACTCGTTTTTATTCTTGTGTTCATTATTCTAAATAATACTCTGGTTAACACACATGTCCGCAAATCCGTTTGCATTTCTTATTATTCCCTTAGGAGAAATACTTAGAAGCAGAACTGTTTAGAAAGTGCGCACATTTTAGAAGCCAGCCCATTCTGAACGTTTATCTTGGGCCAAGTGCCTTTATATACATGTTATCTGGCTTAACACTTACAAAGGCCCTTTGATCTTCTAGGAAGAAATATCGGAGAAAATCTGTGTGATCTTAAGCTTGACAGTAGTTTTTTTAGATATCACACCAGAAGCACGGTTCATAAAGGCACAGGCTTGGGAAGCTTGCTCAGCCTGTGCAGCCGGCCTGCTCGCCACTCAGGAGGGTCTGAAGCGGCAGGTGCTGGGCACGCTGGGCCCGCTGGCCTGGGCTCGGTTCCCCTGGGAGCAGGGCCCCGCACGGCTCAGGCCCGGCCCTTCAGTCTCGTTCGTGACTGTTGGGTGAAAATGTCTGTCGCTGTCTGAGTAGGACCTTCCCGAGGGGTCGTTGACATGCGGTGGAGTGCCGGCCCCTCAGGGTTCCGCTCAGGGACACTAGCTACCACACGTCCGGTCAGGAGAAGTGGAGTCCCTGGGGCCCCCCCACCCCGTCAGCACCCCCACCAGATGGAGGAGACCACCGTTCAGACCTCTCATCAGACAGATGTGCTCCCGGTTAGGGTTAGGGCTCCTGGTTAACTGTGCCGTCAGCAGCACGACACAGCCAGCCACAGGTCCCGATGCGCGGTGGCTCGGTTGAGTCTTAGGAATGTTGCGCACGGCTGAGCGGAGGACATGCCCGTCCGTCCGTGGCTCTCTTTCCCCCGTGGAGCGGGGTTGGGGTTCTGACGCGGCGCATTTGTCCCCGCCCCAGTCCTGTTTGGGTGGGCCCGTGTGACCCGCCCAAGTAGCCAAGAACACACACATCTGTGAGCACACACGCGCTCCAGTCTGAGCACAGCTGAGACTCAGGGTGGCCGCCCGTCTTGGGACAAACTGCAGGCTCCCTCCCAGCAGCCCCGGAGGACCCCGGCACTTGTGCCCCCAGCGTTGGGGGTTGTCAGCCCCCCCTCCGCGGGGCCCCGTGTCTCCTTGGGGCTTCCCGTGTGCTTTTCTGTCGAGCTCACGCCAAGTGCTTCTTTCTCTGCTTGTTGCTGTTCAGATCATGGCTTTTGTGAAGTGCTCTCAGTATAGCTCTTAATTACATATTTTCCTGTCTATTCCTTCATAATCTTTTATCTATTTAGTCTGCCTTTTTAAAAATTAATTTTTTTAGAGAAGCTTTTAATAGCTTAAGGAAAGTAGCCCTTTGTCTGAAAATACGGTTTCCCAGTTTGACATTTCCTTTCCATTTGGTTATAAAATTTTTCTTCCAGACGTTCATTTTCAGGTTTTTTCTAGTTGAACCCATGAGCCTTTTCCTTTAGTGCTTCTATTTTGTTTTTGTATGAGTGTGGAAAAGACTCTCTGTTTCCCAGTCATCAGAATCTTTTCCCGTACTGGCCTCTTTCATGGCTTTGCTTTCTGTCTAGAACCTTTCATCCGCTGAGCCTGTCTTTTGATGGGAGCGATGAAGTAAGGCTTCACTTTGCTTTCTCCAAAGAGCTTCCCAGTTGTCCTAGTGGGGTTTTGTAAATAACAAGGCTCCCTTCTCAGCCCATTTCCTGCATGGACTGAAGTCTGCATTAGAATTTTCAGTTACGTTGCATGTTTGACAGGTGATAAGCACCACCGCTCTTCAGCTCTTGCAGCTGCACGCTGAGTTTTAAATACCCAGGTGCCAGCTCCTTCAGTACATGTTTTTACATATTTACCCAGAACTGGATGGTCGATACCGAGCCTGGGCCGCAGGACCCCCTTCTCTTGGAGAGCAGAGGGCAGCCCTGGGCTGACCAGGCAGCAGGCTGGCCGGCTCCCTCGCCTCCTTTCCTTTGGGCTTTGTCAAGTGCAGGCTGGGAGCTGCTCTCAGGAGCAGACCCCGGAGGCACGGCTGCCCGGCTCCGTCGTCCATCAGCCCCAGTCTCTGTGCGCCTTCTCCCGGGGCCGTTCCCAGCAGGCAGACCTGTCCGTGCCTGGGCGCGACGCTGGACTGGTGGGTGCAGTCTGTCAGAAGCAGGCTGCTGGAGTGCGGGGCCGTGTCCTGGCCTCCTGTGGCCCTCCCAGGGCGCCCACCCACCCTGAGGAGCCCGCGGTGCCCCTCTCTTCGGGGCTGGGGAGGCCCTCCCTCGTCTGCAGGCCCACTCCAGTGTTCCCCACGCCCGCAGCTGCCCGAGGTGTGCTGGGCGCGCCTTCGTCCTCTGCTGCTGGGCGTCTCAGGGCTGGGCGTGTCCGGCCACTCAGTTTTCAGAACGTGTCTGCTGTCCAGAAGTGCTGGGGGCTCTACCGGGACCTCTGGACGAGGTGCTGTGGGAGCATCTGCACCCGGAGGAGACCGGCAGTGGGCAGGGGCCTGCAGGGGGCGCGGGGAGGGACCAGCACAGAGGAGAAGGGGCCCTGTAGGAGAGGTGCTGTGGCTGGCCTGTGCCCCGCTGGGCGATGGGCCCCCAGCTCGCATCCCTCTTCTCTGGACTCAGTCTGGGAAGGTCAGGTGGGCGGCTGAGGCAGGCCTGCAGGGAGGGCGGGCCTGGTCCAGCCTGCCTGGAGCTGGGGTGTAGTTTGTAGATGGGCTTTTCTTTCTGTAAAATGCTTCCTGAGCACTTCGCGTTATTATCATTTAAATGGGGCTCTTTCTGCTCCTGTGATGGAGTTTGGGCTCCTTGCTCGTGTGGCGTACAGCTTTGGGATGCTAATCTCAGACAGATGGCCACTTTGAAACCCACTTCCTATGAAGAGTTTGTGTGGAGAGAAGCAATTTCCTCTGTCCCCAGCCTGTTCCCTCCTGCTGAGTGCTGTTTGCCTTTGGGATTGCTGAGCTGGGCGGTGGCTCCCCCTGAAAGGCTGCAGGGCTCAGTGCAGGGAGCGGTTCCTGGGGAAGCGGGTGACTCAGTGCTTCCATCGTGCCGGCTCTTCTCAGCGCTTGCGGGTCGCCCACAGGATAAGCCGGGTGGCACCGGCGTTGTCCGTCCTCCCAGAAACACCGGAAAGAAGCCCTGCCTTGTCTCTACTCCCCAGCTACGTCTCCTGGGGCCGCGTGCAGAAGCCCCCCCCACACCCTGGCCTCTGGGTCTTTGATTTGGTTCCCTTCCCTCTCGCCAGCAGCCACTAAAGGTGGATCCTCTTTTCGAGTCAGACTTTTCTGGGAAATCAAAGTGTAGCCCAGAGGTCACGGGGCTGAGTGCTCCTCAGTGAGGCCAGCCTGCCGCTGGGGAGGGACTCATCCCTGGGTCATCTGGAGCACTGCTTATCGCCTCCGCGCCTGGGGAGGCTCTGGGTGCAGGGCTGCGGCGGCTCCTCTGTGTACCTCCTCTCCTTGAGTCTTTGTGAGAAGCCCCTGTGTAGGCGAGGACACCTGGGTGTGGGCGCCTCTGCAGGACATGCCACTCGGCGGCTGAACACAGGATCTTCTCAAGGGCGCACGGAGCCCTGTCCGGGACCGAGCGTGTGTCAGGCCAGGCAGTATGCCTTATTCAGAACGTTCAGAACCATGCAGCTCTGTCCTTCTGCCACACTGGAGTGAAGTCAGACATCAGTTTGAAAAAGGAGACTTGGAAAGTTCACGGAAGGTGGAGATTGAAGAACGTGTTTCTTAGTAACCAGTCAGTCAGAGGAGAAGTCACGGGGCCAGAGAGCGCTTGGTAAGAGCCAGAGTCACAGAGCAGCGTGCGGGAACTAGTGAGCACCGCAGAGGCGGCGCGCAGAGGAAAGCGTGGAGCTGCTTGTGCCTGTGCCGAGGAGGAGGAAGGTCCTGAAGGCAAAACTGCCTTAACAAGCTGGGAGAAGAAAAGCAAACAAAACGAGTCCAGATCGAGCCCAAAGAAGGGAGTGATGAGATGAATAAAACAGAAACGGTAGGGGAAAACCACAAACAGGAAGTTAGTTCTTTGAAAAGATGAATAAAGTTGACAGACTTTTAGCTAGAGTGACCGAGCAAACGGGAGAGAGTCTCTTATTAATTAAAGTGGGAGCGGAAGTGGGCGTGCCCCGGCAGGCCGGCCTCACTGAGAAGCACTCAGCCCTCCGACTTCTGGGCTACACCTTGACTTCCTAGAGAAGTCTGACTCGGAAGTGGAAATATGTATCTCTGCATAAATATGAAGAACTGTGGAAGAAAATATTAGGAACTGTTGTTTCCCAGTAGTTCATCTGGATGGCACAGACAAATACCCAGAAAGTCAATGAAAACCCAAACTAACTCAAGAGAAATGGGAAATCTGAATAGACCCATAATAAGTAGTTAACAAAGTATTTCTAACGAAGCTTCACTGGTGAATTTTACGTTAGATTTATTTATAGAAGTAATTAACACCAAAAAAGGAAGAGGCGGGGTCTCTTTCTAATGCATTTTGTGCTGCTGAGATAACTTCAGAAGAATACCTTTTGGACCCCTGCCTCAAACTAAGTGCAGAAAGTAGCTCAAATGAATCAGAGACCCGGATGCAAGGAGGAAAACTATAAGGCTCCTAGAAGAACACCGGTGGTGTGAATTTCAGTGGCCTTGGGCCAGGTGGTAACGGTCTCTTGAATACGAAGCAAAAACACACAAACGTATTTATGCAGAAGCAAAAAAAAAAAAAGAATAAAATGGTCTTCTTTGAAATAAAATTAACTTTGTCAAAGGACACCATCCAGAAACTGAAAAAGTCAACCCACGTAAGAAAGGAAGCATTTGCCAAGTATCTGATAATGGTCTGGTATCTAGAATATAGGAAGACTTGTCACAACTCAGCATCAAGAGAACAATATGATTGGAAACATGGGCAAAGTACTCGAATAGACAGTTCTCCAAAGGTGGTAAATAAACGGCAGGGAGCCCGAGCGGCCCGGACACGCAGACCTCACGACCGGCCTCCAGGGCCCACGTGCCTATGGACGTGAAGAGGCGCTCAATATCGGTGATCATTAGGGGAGTCGGGGCCAGACCCAGAGGTGTCACCTCTCACCCCGAGGGTGGCCCCTTTTGAATGATGGGGAGCGGGTGTTGGTGAGGAGAGGGGGAAAGGCTGTACCTTGTGCCCTCTGGTGGGACGCGAGACGTGACGTTGTGCGGAGGCTGGGCAGGTGTTTGCATCCCCACGCCCAGCAGTGGCACATAGGTGTCTGAGCTGGAGGCTGCCCAGTGTCCATGCAGGCTGAGTGGGCCGCGTGGGGACGTGTGATGGACCTTGATACCATGACGCTCGTTGGAAGAAGCCAGTCAGAGAGGGCCCGCAGTATAGGAGTCCAGGAAGATGGTGTCCCTGCTAAGCAGACTCACGGTGGGTCAGGGGGCCCGGCTGGGCTGGGGCTATGGCGGGGAGGAGGGTGGAGGGCCAGGCCGCTGGTGGGCAGATGCCGGTGTCGGGTGACGAACAGCGCCCAGAATCAGTGCTGGCGCTGTTCAGTCGCTCAGGCGTGTCTGACTCTGCGACCCCATGGGCTGCAGCACACCAGGCTCCTCTGTCCTTCACTGTCTCCCGGAGCTTGTTCAAACTGGTGTCCATCGTGTCAGTGATGCCATCCAGCCATCTCATCCTCTGTCACCCCCTTCTCCTCCCGCCTTCAGTCTTTCCCAGCATCAGGGTGTTTTCCAATGAATCGGCTCTTCACATCAGGTGGCCAAAGTATTGGAGCTTTAGCTTCAGCATCAGTCCTTCCGATGAATATTCAGGACTGGTTTCCTTTAGGATGGACTGGTTGGAGCTCCTTGCTGTCCAAGGGACTCAAGAGTCTTCTCCAACACCACAGCTCAAAAGTGTCGATTCTTCAGTGCTCAGCCACCTTTATGGTCCAACTCGCACATTGCAAATATACTAAGAACAACTGAATTGTTCACGTTAAAATGGTGTGATGGTAGCTTTTATGTAAATTTTGTCTAAAAAATGAGTCAGTTTTTCAAAATACGGTTTTGTAGTATTAATACCTGAGAACCATGTGAGGCTCATTGAGAAGGTGCCCCCAAAGTAACCTTGGTTCCTTCAGTGACTCGGTGGGTGGTGGCTGGGGACCCTGGTGCGTGGTACAGCAGGTACAGCAGGTCCTCCGGCCCGGCCACGTGGCAGGCGTTGATGGCCAGTCTGAGCTCCTCGGGGAGGACCTGGGCCACCCACTCGGCCTTCCCCCTGCGAGCCAGGCTGTCAATCCCCGTTTCTGCCTGCAGCCTCCTACTTAAGCAATTTGCTGTAAAAAGGCCATTTCAGAGAAAGGAGTCTTTCCATCACAAGCTCTTAGCATCTGATCCATAGGGCCATGTTCACGCTGGACCCAGGGCCACGCGGGGAGCTGGCGTGGGGACCACCTTGGGCGGTGGCTGGGAAGCAGATGCTTACTCAGTGCTCCTTGGGCAGAGCAGGGCTGGGCCTGTGCGCCCCGGGGCGGCGCTGGCCTGTCCCTCCCGGCTGCTCTGAGCACAGCCTATGCTGTGAGTGAGGCTCGGGGTGAGGCCAGCACACTTACGCAGCGTGGGGCAGCTGGCAGACCTGAGCAAGGGGTCCGGGCAGCCCCCACTCTGCAGCTCGTCCCAGGACGCTGGGTGCTCCATGGAGCCGGTCACCATGGTCTTCTTCTCTGCATCGACCCCAATGCACAGCAGGTGCCCCGTTTGCCTTGACTGATGCCTGTGGGCAGGGAGCCCGAGCGGCCCGGACACGCAGACTTCACGACCGGCCTCCAGGGCCCGCGTGCCTGGGGACCGCGACGGGCCTCAGCCTGTCCAGGGGGCGTGCGTGGAGGGTGGGGGTGCTGAGGCCCTGCTGTGAGGGCTCGTCCTGTCTCCCCAGGGAGCCAACCTGCTCCCACCGCCAGGCCCTGCGTGTGTATTTCCCACGATGGCTCTGGTGGCTTCCAGTGTCACTTGGGGGCTGACGACAGGGAGCCGGTGGGAGGGGATACAGACGTTTCACAGTTGACAGGGAGCCGGGGGCAGTGCATTCCAGTGCCTTGTTCTCAGGGTGCCCCCTGGGGTGCAGGTGGGCGCACTGGGCCCCACACCCAGTCTGCTGTCTGCGGCGATGCGTGGTGAGTCTAACCCCACTCCCGGGGGACAGTCGTGGGGTATCAGCGCCCAGGCAGCCGTCCACACGCCATCCCCACCCCCCACCCCACCAGGCTGTGTTACAGGGGCCCCGCCACCCCTAGAGCATCTCCGGAGGGCCATGCCTCTGTGCTTGTCACCACTCTGGCTTGTGTGGGGCCCCGGGGTCGCTCCCGGGCCTAAGGGTCCTAGGCTCCTCCTCGGCGCCCAGCGGTGGGGCCACATGACAACCTGATAACCGGGCTCCACGCTGGAGGTCCCCACAGCACGTGAGGCTCCTTCTCTCCTCCAGGAACTTCAGGAAATTCAGTGAGTGTTCACAATCACGCCAGACCTTCGTTTTTCTCCGCCTTCTATTCACACGCTTCCAGGCTTGTTCTCTGAATTGTCGACTGGCAATTGTCAACCAGAGCCTTCTGAATATTGTTGAATTATCACAGCCGCTCAGTTCCTCCCCGCCCACCTGCCTAGCACCTCTCACTCAAGGCTCCCTGCTGGGTGTAGATTCACCAATGAAAATGGAATCACTGCGTGGATGTCCCTGAGGTGTCTTTTCCTCCATGTTGGTCTGTGTGGAGAACTAGACCTTGGCTGGGGGGAGTCCTAGTGGAGTCACTCAGTGGGTTATGCGGCAGCCCACCCACTCCCGACCCTGACCCCTGGGGACCCACCCACTCCTGACCCTGACCCTGGCGGCCCACCCACTCCTGACCCTGACCCTGGGGACCCACCCACTCCTGACCCTGACCCCACCCTGTGCACCCCTAGGTCCAGGCCCCCAGGGGTCCCGGTGGCCACTGCCTCCTGTGGGTGGGTGGACTCCACCCTCTGCTGGGGTCTTCCTGGCCCTTCTGTTGCCTTTTCCTGAGCCCCGTGTGGTGTTGTCCTTGTGCCGTAAACTGGCCATCTCAGCGGGGAGGCGCCCCTCACCACTGCACCCACTTGTGCTGTGCCTCCTTCAGACGTGGTGTTCGCCCCGGGCCTCCAGCTGACACCTCTTCCAGGGGGCACCCCGGGCCTTGGCTGGGACTCGCTGCCTTCCCGCTCGTGGGGCCACAGCCTTCCTTGTCACCAGGTAAACCGGGGGGCGTCCCCGCAGCCCCTGAAGCAGGACACAGGGTGCCCCGGGGCCCCATGCAAGACGATCACAAGGATTACCTGGTAGGCTGGAAGCCGGGCACCTGCCGTGTGTCGGGGGTCTGTCAGCCTCTGACAAAGCCCGTTTCTTCTGAGGAATCTCGAGGGGTGAATGGCGGTGTCCTTGGGTCCCCATCCTGCCCTCGCGAGTGGTGGGGACGGATGGGGCTGACCCCGGTGAGGCTGCCTAGGACCCTGCAGCCCCAGCCGCTGCCGCCCCCACCGGCTGCCCCCACCCAGACCCACTTGGCGCTTTTTCTCCCTGGCCCCGCGCAGCATCTGCAAGGTGAGGTCAGGAGTCCTGCCCCACGGCGTGGTCTTGGGGACTCCTGGCCCCCGTCCTGGGGCTGAGCGGAGGGTAGTTCCCACTTCCCCGCCAGGGCTTGCCTCTTAAAGGTCATTTCTGTCTCCATGGGCTCTTCAAGGGCAAGAGGAAACAGACCGAGTAGCACTGGCCTCTCTCCAGGCACAGGTCAGCCCCTGGGCCTGCGCCTGGGGAAGGACGTGCGGTTAGCAGGCCAGCGGCTCTGTGGACGCAGCAGGGCTGACTGGGCGCCTCCCTGAGGGCAGTGAAGGAGGACCTGGTTGCTTTTAAATCTCCATTTCTCCTGCCCTCTCGTCCTCCAGCAGTGGGGAGAGCCCCCAGAGGTGTTAATCAGGCCGCGACTAGAGGGCATGTGACCATGCCCGCTCCTCCCCCGGGGAGCCCTGCTGGCCGGGTGCTGCATGCCTGGTGGGTTCCTCGCACGCTGGGGACGGTGGAGCTGCCGGGTGCGGTGGATGCCAGCGTCCCGGGAAGGCTCCTGGCCGGCGGGTTGTCAGGACAGCGGCGTCCATGGGAGAATGAGCGGGTGTAAGCGGCTGTTGCCCAGGTGGCACCCAGGCAGCCGGAAGCACCGTCGTGGGTTTGGGGTCAGTTGCTGGCGTGGAGGGCACTGCTGGCGACGGTCTGCATGCTGGAGCCACAAGTCACGGTGGCTACTGGGGCAGACGGGGGGAGACGGTGCTGTCTGTTTCGCTGCTGGCCCCAGCGCACAGGTGCCCTCAGAGCCCGCGGCCTGGTCCTGCCCTCTGACCGCCCGCCCCGGCTGGGACGGCAGGGGGCCGTCGGCCACCCCCAGCCCTGTGCCCTCCTGGCCTGGCTGTCGTCCTCCGGCAGCTGTGCTCCGTCCCTCCCCTCTTGGTCCTGCTTCTGCTGGGTCCCAGTTTTTATCCTGTCTCCTGTGCTGGACCGTGAGCTCCCTGAGGACAGGAGGTGCGACCTTGTAAAAACCTTTTCCTCTTTGTCATTGTTTCCGTTTTTGTAGTGCTCACCCCAGGGCTGGATGCACAGGGTTCTCAGAGCGGAGGCCTGAGCCTGTGCTGACCGGCACCGCAGGGACGCCACGGGGCTTAGAGACAGGTGCACATGAGAGGTCAGGCCACCTCTGTGGGCCCGAGGCAGGGTCACCCAGTTACCTGGCCGCCGTCTCCCCCCGGGGGTGCTCCTGAGCCGGGTGCAAGGATCTGGACAGCTCCTCTGTGGGGTCTGAGGGCCACCGCCGCGTCTGGCCCTGCTCCTCCGTAACCCGGGGGCGGCTGGCGCCCAGTGCTAGGCTGCACCCAGCCAGCCTCAGGCCCCCTCCCCGGAATTTGGAGGTGTCCACCCCTGCAGTTACAGGCTGGTAACGGATCGCCTAAATTGGGTTATTCATTATGGTTGGGCTTGAATTGAAACTGCAGAAGGTAATTTTCCTTCTCACATCTCAAGGTCAGATGAGAGTATTTACCATGTGGCCTCTGTTTATCTGGGGATGCAGATTGCCTTGGGTGACTCGGGCCCCTCAGCACCTCGCCGCATCTTTGATCGCAGTTACTTCAGCCTTGTTCTCTGGTTCTGTTTTCGCTGTTTGGATTTTTAAAATTTTTTTCTTGAGAGATGCGTGCTGACCTTTGCAGGCACTTGAGGATTGGAATTAGATGCTGTACGTGAAGAGGGCCGTGTGCCACTGGCCTGGGCATCCTGGGCTCCCCTCTCAGGCCAGTGCTGTGGGGAGCCCTGGGCCCCAGTGCCCTGGAGCCCTGAGCTCAGAGCTCAGCCCCGCAGGCCCACTGGCGGGGCAGCAGGGCGCCCGTGTGCGCAGGTGGGCTCTGTCTGAGTGGAGCCTGGCTGGCGTCCGCCGGCCGAGCCGGCTCTGGAGGCTCCTCTGTCTGGGGAGTTGGGGTCCCCCACTGGTCCCCCAGAAGCCGCGCTGGCTTCCCCTCCTGCGTGTGCGCTGTCCCTGGAGCACAGCCAGGCGCCTTGTGGACAGGAGCGCCTGTGGGTGGGGGGCACCCCTTCCTCTGGGACAGTGTTCCTGAAACCAGCGCCTGGCTCTGTGTGACCAGCCGCCCCTGCCCTGTCGGCTGCCGTGCGGCTCCCGGCCAGGCCTGTGGACGCGGTGGGCGCCTCCCTGAGGCCAGACCAAACTGGGCCTGGTCTTGGGCCGGGCCATCCTTCAAATGCAGGCGGTCAAGGGCCTTTCCTGTGACAGCTGTCTCGTCCTTGTGACGATGAGGCTTGTCTCCAGGTGGGTTTGTGTGTTCGGTCAGGAAGGGGGACACTGAGCAGGCAGCAGGGGGGAGGGCGGCCTGGCCCAGGGCTGAGGGTGCAGACGCGGGTCCGGGCCAACCTGCCGGGCATCAGGTAGGGCAGGTAGGGCTGGGCATCAGGGGCAGGGCGAGGCCCCGCCTGCAGTCTGTCCGTGGTGCTCCTCTGGGCCGCTGGGGCTGGAAGCAGGCCGCCTCGGGGTCGGGGCTGCGTCCGTCCAGGCTCCTGCCCTTCCTCCTGTGAGTCCTCCCTACCCTGGCTCCCTCCTGGTTCCTCTGTCCACTGGTTATTCTCTGGGCTGTGGCTTCCAGCAGTAAAGCCCGAGTCTTAGCAGTGAGGAAGTTCTTGGGTAGGGGCCCCGGCAGTGCAGTGCCCCCGGTTCCCTCCAGGGGTGGGGGAGGCAGAGGAAGCTGAAGCCCCTCTGGCTGGAAGCTGGCCGCTCCCTACGCTGCCCTGCTATCCTCACAACTCTGAGAGCTTCTCCCCGGATCTGTACTCCTGCCCGCCCAGTCCCCAGCTGGGGTCCCCGGGGCCTCCTGTGCCCTGGACCACCGTTTGTACACACACACACACACAGCCACACCCTGCACCCAGGGCTTCCTCTGTGGGTCTCCTGTCTGCAGGCTTCTCCCATCTCGCCTGCCGCCTCGGGGCATCTTGGTGGCCCTGCCCTCTGAGCTGCTGGTGACCTTGCTCCCTGCCAAATCCCTGACCTCAGGGCTCGCTTGTGTCCCTGCCCGCAGCTGCACCCCTGTGGGGCCAGCCCGCTCTCTCCTCCCTTGTCTGCCTCTGGGGCCTCAGCTCTGCCCTGTCATCTCCGAGGCCTTCCCTTGGCTCTGCACGGGCAGCCTTAGAGGGTTTCAGCTTTCGAGGATTCCCTGAGGAGCCGTGGTGGCCCCGAGCCGCGTGATAGTTCTCAGGCAGCTCTGCGGCCGGCCCGGGGATGCGGAGAGGACCGCAGAGCTCTGTGGCTGGCCCAGCAGCCCCGTCCTTCCCGACCCGACGGACACCCCGCCGCCTGCCTGTGCCCCTGGTGACCCGGGACGCGCTGGGGCAGCGGGCGGAGGTGTGCGGCCCCCTGCTGGGTCCCTGTCCGCAGGATGGAGGCGCTGGGGGGCGCATGTTGGCCGGGGGGCAAGGACGCTGTAAGGATTCTGAGGAGCGGGCCGTCACTGCTGGTGACCTGATCGCTGCCAGCGTGACCGCCAGGTACCCGTGCACAAGAGCTGTGGCGCCTGCAGGCCTCGGCAGGCGCCTGCCTGCTTCCTGGGGAACGCTCCCGGGCAGTCGTCACAAATCCAGCTCTGCCCATGCCGCTGTCCCAGCAAGTGACTAGACCACGTGTTACTGCCCAGAGGGATCACACACTTCAGGGCTGTTCTTGGCGGGAACTTGGGTCCAGCCACAGGCGCACCGTTTCCGCCCTCCGAGCTGACGTGCCAGGCAGGCCTGGGTGCAAAGCCACTGCCCCAGACACGGCTCAGAGCGGGGCTCCAACAGGGCCGGTGTCCTTCCCGTGTGGCTGCCCCACCCTAGCCCCCCTGCCTCCCAGCAGCTCTGCAGGCCTCTGGGGCTCCTGCCGCGCGGAGGCGTGTGCCAGCCCTGACCGGTGTCTGACGCTGTGGTGGCGGCTGGAGTGGGAGGGAGAGTGTGGATGAAGGGCCAGCCCCCGCCGCCCGGAGAAGGTCATGCGCGTCTCCTATGGCCTCACAGCGTGGGGGGCCCTTTACTGCTCCTTGAAGATAGGCCTCCTTACGCGGGGTTTCTGATGAAGACGGAGTCACAGTGGACTGCACAGCCCCGCCCGCAGAGCGAGCTCACACGTGCTCAGGCCTTACCTCCTCCTGTGGACGCCAGCTCAGAAAGGCCTTAATGGACGGACTTGCCAGCCCGCCACTCCTCTGAGAACTGAGGGCTTCGCTTTCAGCTCCCAGGGGTGCACAAAAATGCCACTGACCTCAGGGCCCAGTGTCAGCACAAAGCCGGAAGTTTAATTTTTTATGAGTTTTGTCCTCTGCTTCAGCAGAAGGGCCACCATGGAACGAGAGTAGGCTCCGGCTGAGAGGAGGGGCTGCGGGCCCGGCGATCGGACGCCTGTGTCCCGCCCAGAGGCGCCGGCGGGCTGTGTGCCAGGCTGCAGGAGGCCCACTCTGCCGACGCTGCTCTACCCTCCGGGCCCTCTGGTAGGGCAGGGCAGGTGGATCTGGGGTGTTACGGGGTGAGATCTTGGAAACGTCAGGAAAGCAGGCTCCTGGGGAGCCAGCAAGTTTGTGCCAGCTGGTTCAGCCCGTGTCCCTTGTCTCCTGTCCGCAGAGGTGTCCTTGCCCCACCGTGAGGTCTCTGCTCTGGGCACACCCTGTGCTCCTAGCCGCTTCCCCAGAAGGTGCAGAAGCCAGTGCCCCCTCCTGCTTCGTCCCCTGCCCGGCATCTCCGATGCTTTGTTCTGGGAGGTGGTCTTAGCCCCACTCACTCTCCGCTGCCGCCTCCATGCAGCCCTCCCGGGTTGCTCTTCCTCCGTCTGTCTCTGTCCTCTGACCCCTGCAGCCCCTGGCGCACACCCGCTGGCTTCAGACCCCCTGGTGCTGCCCTCTGGGCGGGCGTGCTGCCGTGTAGACAGGACCCCTGCCCTGCCTGCCCTCGCTTCTGGCTCTGTCGCTCCTGAGGTGACCACGTGTTCACTTCCTGGGGGCCTCTGCCCTGGGGCTCCTGCACCACAGCCGCCTCCTCCAGCTCTGCTCTGCCAGAAGGTGCAGGAGGCGCTGGGGGGAGGGAGCCGCTTGCCTCGCGCAGGAGGCCCCTGGCCCTTCTCTGAAGAGGGGCCCCCGCCCGCTCCCCCTCTTGGGGTGTGGAGCCATCTGCCCGCCCGAGCTCCTCTGATTAAATCTCGAGGCGGAGCAGTGAGTCAAGCTCTGAATGTCCCCTGAGTCAGTGATGCCGGGAGTCCGTCTCACAGTCCTGATCATTAAAGCGGCCTTTGCATGGCTCCAAGTTGAACTGGAACTCAACATGGCCTCCTCACAAGTCTGCTGCAATGAATATTACACACTTGTTTGTTAGTATTATTTTATGCTTTTAGTTATGCGTCACCTTGAGGCGGCAGGCGCCGTCGGCCAGTTGTGTGGTGGGGTGGGGGCTCAGTCTTAGGGCGAGGCTTTCCGAGGGGCTGCCTGGGGTCTGGTGGCAGGGTGGGCGCGCGCCTGCAGGCGCCGAGCCCCATTCAGGTAGCCCAGCCCAGGAGTTCCTGTACAGTGTTCTCTAAACGCGTGCTTCACTTTTACTTGCAAATCAGCTGTTTAAAGAATTACAGTAAATTACAAGAAAAAACCGCATACTCACTCAGATATGAAATAAAAAAGTTAGCATGGTGGAGACCACCCCGAAAGAAAGCATTGTCTGCCATCCGTGAGGATTAAGGTTTTCTTGAAAATTGTGAAATCGAAGCAAAAAAATAATTGGACACCCAGGATTGAGGCGAATGCAGATAGGCCTCGGCCTCAGCTGTTAATGTTTTCAGAGTCGTCTCCGTGTGGTCACTGGGCGTCAGCCCAGGTTAACGTTATAAGTCACGGCTTAGGACGTGATCCTGATGAAAGCTCCAAAGGAAAGAGCAGGGACTTCTCTGGTTCAGTGGTTAAGACGCCCGGCCTGCGGTGCGTAAGGCTGTGGGTTTGACCCCGGTCGGGGAAGGGAGCCCCCTCATGCTGCGTGGCATGGCTAAGTTAAAAAAGAGGAACAGACGGAGAATAAAGATTGTTTTGGAAAGAAGTTTTCTCTGCTTGGAACAGCGTGAGCATGGTGTCTGATGTCCACCCCTCACGGTGCTCCCGCCCCACGCCCGATGCCCCTGGGGCTAGCGCCTCCTTCCCAGGGAGGTGTTGCCTCCTGGGAGCTCTCCTGGTAGCTGTCCCCTCAAAAAGCACGGGGTGTCTGTGTGCGGGCACCTCTGATGTGGGTAGGATGGGATAGGGCTCTGAAAGTCCGTGTGAGAACAGGCCAGGTCAAAGGACGGTCCCGCGGACTGTGGAGGACGGGGCGCGCTTTGAGGGGAGAGCTGGGCTTCGGGCCCCTGGCCGCCCCCCTGGTCTGTGGTTGGGGGCGGCTCGAGGCCCCAAGGTCCGCCCCGCAGGAGCTCTGCGGGGCTCAGCTCTGCGCGATCTGGGGCTGGGAAGGGAAGGGCCCCTGCAGAGCCCCACGGCCGCGGCCCCCGCGTGCCTGTGGGAAGTGCTGCAGGCTGGTCTGGCTCTTTCAGAGGCGCCTCCAAGCCCGCGGCTGGCAGTCTTCACCGCTGTGCCTGATGTGTTCTGGGGTCACCCTGGGCCCCGTTTGAATCTGGGGTCTCCCGAAAGGCTCCAAGTAGCTGTTCAGAAGCAGGAGGCGGGGGCAGCGAGGGCGGGCTGGGCGCGCGTGTGGCTCTGTCTCAGGGCTGAGTGACGCGTGGGTGCTGGGCCTGGGGCCGTCCCAGGCAGTCGGGGCAGGGCCTCACCCCTCTGCCCTCCTGCCCCTGCAGTGCCCGGGAGCTGGAGAAGGCCCGGCTGCAGCTCCAGGACGAGGTCCGCCAGCTCAGTGGCCAGCTGCTGGAGGAGAGGAAGCGGCGTGAGACGCACGAGGCCTTGGCGCGGCGGCTGCAGAAGCGAGTCCTCCTGCTGACAAAGGTATGAGCGCCACCGGCCCCCGGCTCCCCGGACACCCCAGACCCCCGGCCCCCCGGACACCCCAGAACCCTGGCCCCCAGACCCCCGGCCCCCCGCGTCCTCAGCCCCAGGCCGGCGGCCCCCGGCTGGTCCCCGTGTCCACACTCGGTCGTCTCTCCAGGCCTGCGCTGGCCTGGTGTCCACCACACAGCGTGCACTCACAGCCCCCAGCAACCGTCTCACTGCTGGAGCGGTCAGACCCCCGCAGAGCCACCTGGGAGTCACAGCTCAGGCCAGGCCGGCTCCCCTGTCCCCTGGGGGCGTCTTGGCGGTGTGGCTGCCTTGCTTTCACCCTGCAGCTCTGGAGGCTCTGAGATGCTGACCCAGAACCCTTCTGCGCCTCTCCTCCTCCTGAGGGCCTCATGTGCTGACGGGGGTGTTGGGTGTCGGCCCCGAGCCCCTGGCTCCTCACACGGAGTCAGCCTCTCTCCGGCCCTGGGCAGGCCCAGCCTCTCCTTCCTTCAGAGCCCAGTGAGCAGAGGCTGGCATGCACTGTGCCCTCGGCTGTGGCTGTGGGCCGGGGTCTCCAACTGTGCTGAGCCCGGGGCTTCTGAAGTCTGCCTCGATAAGCAGAGCTCTCTGGAGTGTGAATTAAGGTTTTTGTGCGAGAGAGCGTAATTTAAAACGTTGCTGTGGATGCTGAAATTTCAGAAGATGAGGCAGGAAAAAGCCAGAATCTGTCCCGAGATGCTCTTGTAGGGGGGGCCGGGGAGGGCGTCCAGCTGCTGGCAGGCTCCTCCCGCCCCCCCTGGCCGACGTTGAGGGGCTGGGCGGGCCCCCACCTGGGAGGGGCCGTTCTCCCGGGATGCACCAGGAGCTGGTACTACGTGTGATAGCTGTGTGTTCTCGGCGGTTTGATAAAAACCTGGGACCTCCTGGTCGTGCGTCTGCTGGAGGAAGCCTGCCGTCTCACGGCCTGTGCCCCATGGGTTCGCCCTGCCGTGTGTGTCGGTCACTCAGGCTTCCCAGGTCGGGCTCGGCCTGTCCCACCGGCAACCTGACAGGTGCCCCACAGGGGAGACCCTCACCCGCTGCCTCCGGAGCAAAGTGGGCACAGCCCCCCGGCCGGGGCAGCCATGCTCGGTTACACGGGCCTGGCTCCATAGGCCCCCTCCCCTCCATCTCTCGTGTGTCCTGGTGTCAGCTCTGTGGGGCACGCCCACGACACAGGCATGTAGTCGTGGTCCTGCAGAGGTCACAGTGCAGGGGACAGGCGGGTAGGACTGACACACCCTTGTGCCTGCAAATGTGGCAGAGACGCAGAGCATGGCTTGGCTCCCGAGGAGCTTCGAAGGTGCTGAGGGTGGAGCTGAGGCCCAAGAGTTGGTGGAAGGAGCGTGGAGAACCGGGCCTCGCGGGCAGGGAGCCCCAGCCTGGATGGCAGGAAGCTGCTGCGGTTCTGGACAAGACGTTGGAGAGAACAGGGCCACCAAGGTCCACCAGACACCGCACCCCACCCGAGGGCACAGGCCGGCGAGAGGACCTGGAGGGGAGGCAGACAGAGCAGCTCCGGGGCAGGGCTCCGATGGGCGAGACTGACGCCTGGGCCTGACACCCAGGCTGGAGGCTCTGTGTGGTGCCTGACGGGGGAAGCACAGAGCCCTCCCCCAGTGACAAGCGGGGAGACCGTCCCCGTGACCTCAGGAGCACTGCTTGCTCTCTGGGTGTCTGTCTGAGCCGGAAGTTTAGTGCGGATGACCTGGGCCGTCTCCGAGTGCTCCATGGTGCTCCACAGGGAAGTAGCTCAGGCCGACCTGGTGGTTCTCACCTGGACGGTGCTCGCGGGGCGCTGGGGAGACTCCAGAAGGACCAGACGGAGGTTCCTGAAGGTTCGGAGATGGAACCACCGTGCGGCCCAGCGGTCCCGGCTCTGGGCGTTTATCCAGAGGAGACCTCTGCACCCCCTCGTTTGTCGCAGCGTTATTCCTGAGGCCCGGAGGATCCAGCGAGGGATGGTCGGTAAAGTGGGGTGTGTGATGGACACCCCTCAGCCGTCAGAAAGGAGGTCCTGCCATCTGAGACACTGTGGCTCGACCTGAGGCCGGCACCCTCATGAGACAACTCGGAGGCGGTCTTGCCTGTGGGTGGAATCTAAGAGATCTGAGCCTCAGGGGTGAGAGGAGTGCGGGAAAGCTGTCAGAAGTACAGAGACAAACGGTGGTGGGGGCGGAAACGGCGAGGCCCGCCCCCTGCCTGTCTGCCCACGCGGGTGGCTCTGGGTTGCCCGTGTCGGGGGCTGCCGCTGCCCTGTTCTGGGCAGGATTTTGGGAACCGGGGCGGCGGGGCGGCAGGGCGCGCAGCTGTCACATCGGGTCCGTGTGGGATGGTTGGGCCTGGCGCGAGGGTGACGCGGAGCGCGTTCAGCGTCCGCGTGGAAGGGGCTACACGTGGCTACATGTGCGATGACGTGATGAGGCAGGGGGGCTGCGGGAGTGGAGGGCGCAGGACGCCCCACAGGATGCCTGCTGTGCCCGGCGGGGGCACCCCCGCTCGCTGATCGCATCCCAGCTGGAGGCACTCCTCCTTTCTGGGTTCTGATTTCGGAGGAAGGGGTTTGGGGGCAGGGCGGGAGTGGGTGTGGCAACAGGTTCTGGAGTGGACGCCTGGGAGTGTGACCGCTGGGGTCTTTCACCAGGGGCCCCGGTTGCTGGGGAGAGGTCCAGGGAAGCCTGGGGACCATTTTCTTCCCCTGCCTCTTTGTGTGGGGACAGGCTCCCCGTCGCTGGCCAAGGCGTGCTGTTGGCTCCAGCCTCTCGGGGTTCAGGTCTCAGCTTCTGTCTGTTGCGTTCCTCTGGCTGCACTGGAGGAAGTTCCCTGCCTCTGAAAGTTCATCTGATCCGCTTGCCCACCAGGCAGTCCAGGGTGAGTTCGTGCGTTGAAAGGTCTAGGAGTTTGACTTCATCTGCAGAAGCCCCCTTTGCCTCCCCATTCTCCTGGGGTGTCTGAGGACGAGGGTGGCCTGGGGTCTGTGACTCAGGTGCCCACGGGGCTGCTGACAGCCCGGTGCAGGAGGTGCTGCAGGGCAGAGGACGCCTACCTCCCGCTTGGGCGGCCCTCTGGCCTCAGCTGCCTGGAGGAACCCCTTCAGGCTTTCGGAGGAGTCACCCCGTGGGCCAGTGCGTGCCCTCCTGTGATGTTTAGGGCTGGTCCACTTCAGCTGAGGTTCCAGCTCACCCTCGGAGTCACAGCTAGTGAGGGTCTCTGGGAGGGCATGGCCCCTGACCGTCCGCAGGTGACACAGCCTGGCCCCTTGGAGAGCTCACGAGCCGTCCCCTCGCAGAGCCCGCCAGCCCATCTGTGTCGTCCACCGCTGCTGCCCGTGCTGCCCCGCGAGTGAGCGTCCCCAGGGCCGGCTTGTGGCTTGGAGGCCTGGCCCCTGCTCTCTATCAGGGCTGCCTTGGTTCCAGGCGTGGACCCCCACTCGGGGCACGGGGGCAGGGGGCGCTTGCTTGGCAGGGCCACGTGTCCACCGGTGCCTCCACACGTGTGCGCGCATGCCTGGCTTCCGTCTCGGGTACTTTCTGCCCTTGAGAGGCACTGCTCCCGGCTCCCAAGGCAGGAAATTTCCATTCCTCTTGTCCTCGGCTCAGCAGGTTGGAAGGCAGTGGTGCCTTCTAGCCTGATTCAGCCTGGGCTGGCCCGCCGCGCTCACAGGCGGAGCTAAGAGAGGGCTGTTGATTGCTTGGCACTGATGGTGACTTACACCGCCTGTTGCTCGGAGGTGTGTTTGCGAGGGGTCGATATGGTTGCCCGCGCGGCCCGGGTCCAGCAGGCAGGACCCATCCTGCCAGCCGCGTGATTAAGCCGTGCGTCAGGCCCGTCTGCGGAGGGCGGCCAGCCTGCTGCTTCCCGCTGGGTGCCGAGCGCCACCCCCCTCCCTCGTGGCCCGTGGGTTCGCGCGTGGCTCCCTCGTGGTCCACGCTTCCTCCTCGGGGCAGCCCCTGCGTGGCAGCCGTCTGGCCTTGAGGAGCTGTGGGTTGCTCACCTTTCCCTGTCCTTCCTGGGGAGGTGCCCCCAGCCCGGCCCTGGGGGAGTGTGGCGAGTGCGGTGTCCTGCCCTCCGCGGGGCACTGGGCCAAGCCCGCCAGGGGGTGCCCGCTCCTTCGAGCCATCGAGGATCCTGCTCTCCTGCTTGACCTTTCCAAGTACAGCGCTTGGAACGTGCGATTTTATTTTGAGACCTTATTAAGCCTCTCCAGTCTAAGGGTTTAATTGTTACTGATAGCTTGGAGTGTGATTACCTTGGTGAAATACCATGACTATTTTAAGCAATTGAAAATTGGCTTCCAGAACTGGGTGAACACAAACCATTTTCCTATTTGAAATGTGCTATTTCCAGTGTGCCCCCAATATTCCACAATATGGTTACAGAATCCTATTTATAGACTCTAAGCAGTGAAAGCTAACTTTTGGCATGAAATTTTAAAAAATGAAAGTAAAATCCCCCCTTCTCCACCCCCAGTTCCCTGGGGGACCGGCCTCTGGGGGAGGAAAGCGGCTTGCTTTCTCAGGGGAATGGTCTGGCAGTGAAGACGTCCACCTGGTGGGCCCCCACCGTTGCTGCTTAAGAAACAGATGTGAGGGCAGAAGGCAAGGCAGGAAGTGCTGGGTTCCCCCAGAAGAGGCCAGGGCTCCTCTCGCCTCGTGTGCAGATGAGGCTGTGCTGGAGGAGGCCTGGGAGCAAGGTGGGCGCCCTACCTGAGCTGGGGGAGCCGTGTCACTAGGGGGTCCCTGAGGAATGGCACGCCCCCTTCTCCCAGGGGTCCACGTTGAGCCCAGGAGGCTCCATGCAGCCTCCTGGTCCTTTTCTGACCGAGGGGCGCTGCTTGGGTTACCGGGATTGGTGTAAGGTTATTTATCTTGTGTAAATGCAGCTCTTTCTGTTTCTCCTCTTCACTTGGAAGCTTAGAGAAGAGCGGTCGTTACGTAGGAACCGTGTGAGGCGGGGCTTGTCCAGCTGCTGCCGCGCCCCAGCGGTCAGCGGCTCCGCAGAGGGAGGTCCAGGCTCGGGCCGGGGCCAGGCATGACCCCGTGGTCCTCCATGGAAGCCCAGCGCCCCCCCAGAGCCCACTGGTGCTCGCCTGCGACACCAGAGAGTGGCCTGCTGGCACAGAGTCTGCATTCCTTCCTGATTTCAGGCAGCTTGGCCCCACGTGCGGGCGCGTGCGTGTCAGGTCAGGAGGGAGACCGCGGGGAGTTCTGGGTTTTCCCGAGTTTCCCGGAGGCGATCCAGGCAAGTGGTCCTAACAGCTGTGTCCCCTGCGAGAGCAGGCTGAGGGCTGCCCCTTTTCTGTGGATGCCCCTCCAGGGATGGCAGAGAGTCACGCTGGCTGCAGAGGCGCCACCTCGTTGGTGAGACCCTGCAGCCTCCGGAGGTGGGGGCCTCGGTGCCCTGTCGGTGCCTGCTCTGTTTGGAGGTTTTCGAGGGTTGTGTCTGTGCCGAGTCGATGGGGAGCTTTGGTGGGAGACGTGTGGCAGCTCCTCTCCTGGCCCGGCGCCTGCTCGCTCCTGGGAGGAGCACGGGTTTCGTCTCCTGTGGGCCCCCTGCTTCCATCTTGTCCCCTTGGCATTGGCGCTTTGCGACTGGTGGCGGGCCGATCTTCGCCTCCCAGAGCCGTGGAGACATGCCCCTGCTTCAGTGTTCTGACCTCTTACACGTGGATGTACCATGCACCAAGACTTGGTTTTGGGTGTGAGCGAAGCAGGCAACAGGACGGTTCTCCCGACAGAAAGTGTCAGTAATCCGGCACCATTTCTGGAAAGACCCTTTGTCCCCCGTGTGCGGTCTCATTGTCCGAGTTGCCAGCCTGTGGCTGCTGACAGTCGGCCGGGCTTCTGCGCGCCGGCTCCCTCTGCCCTCTGCCAGCGCCACCCTGTCCTCACTGCGGTGACTTGGTGGTGCTTTGATGCCAGCTCCAGAGGGATCACCGCTCTTCAGGAGTCTGCGGCTCGTCCTGGTCCTTTGCTCGTCCTTACACGTTTCGGAGTCACTTTGTTGGTTTATACACGCAGAGTCTGCTGGGGATCAGTTGGGATTACAGCGAATTTACAGAGTCTGTTCGTCAGTTTGGGGATAAACGGTCCTTGGCATCATTTCGTCTTCTCACCCAGAGCGTTGTGTGCCCCGTCACTTGCTTGGGTCCTCTCTCGCTCCCGCAGCGGTATTTGCTAGTTTCTGGGGTGGAGACCTTGCACCCCTCCCACGTGTTCTCTGTGTGGTACTCCTGCCTTTCAGGGTGGTCCTGCGCTGTGTGCGGTCCCCTGAGCCCCATCAGGGTGGGAGCAGCCCCCGACGCAGCAGGCCCCTCTGCACCAACCTCACGCCTCCACACTTCCTGACCCGACCCGGCGCTGCAGCTCGGGAGCAGGTCGGGAGACGGGGCTCCCGGCGCCCGGGTCCCCGTCGGATCTCAGGCAGCATCGGTAGCTTGCCGGCCCGCACCGCCCTGCTGTTTGCTCTGCAGACGGTCGGATTACTGACATCCCCGTCAAGCGGTAGTTTTCTGAGGGCTTTTATCATCGGTACCTACCCCGTGAATTTTGATGTGGGTTATTTTTATTTTCCTGTTCAAAATATTTTCTCACATCCTCTCTAGATTTGTAAAGGCCGACCTTCAGGCAAGGTTTGCATGTTCCAAGCTCACAGCGTGGCAGATGGGAAGGCTGGAAGAGAATCGGAAGAAAGAGCCCAGACTCACTCACTTTGCCCTTCACTTTGCTGAAGCACGGGTTCTCACGGGCGTTTTGCCATGAGCCGTGCTCTGTGCGGCGGTCAGGTGGGCAGGCTCAGCGCCGGTGGTCTCCCTCGGCTTCGGGTAGAGCAGACAAGCAAGGCTGGAAGACGCCAGCAGACAGCACCCAGGGGAGGAGATGTTCTGGAGCCTGGGGGTGGGTCAGTTTTACGACGTTTAGAAAGAACACAGTTGAGACCCACAGGAAGTTGTGACGGCAGTGGAAAGGCGGATCTCAGCCCGCTTCCCCGGGGAGGGGGTGGTGGCGTCTTAGATGGTTCTGGTGCAGCGTCAGGACCAGAGCCGATGTTCGTGCAGTATGTGTGACTGTGTAAGTGTGAGAGTGTGTGCATGAGTGTGCGTGGGTGTGTTGAGTGTGTGCGTGGGAGAGTGCCCGCGTCTGTGTGCAGATGCGTGTGTGTGCCTGCGTGCGAGTGGGCAGGTGTGTGTAGGTGAGAGTGTGTGTGATGCCGTCGTCCCCGCAGAGGCTCCGCTCAGGACTCGCCGCCACCACGAAGCCCTCCGTGGGCTGCCCCTCAGCCCCCCGGCCTCCCAGCCCCAGTCTAGTCTCCGTCTCCGGAAGTTTTCACGTTCCGAGGACGTTGTGTGAATACGGTCGTAGAGTCCGTGACATTTAAAGCGCTGGCGACTCCCATGGAGTAGCTGTTTCTAGAGTGGCTTAGGTCTTGGAAAACTGAGGTAGGAAACAGAGTTCCCGTGCCTCCCTGCCGTGGCGGCCCTCCCGCTGGCTCCGTGTGCTCCGTGTGGCCCGTGGTCCAGCTGAGGAACTCTGTCGCTCTGTGAACTGGAGCCCGCAGCCCGCTCCCGGTCCCTCTGTGTGCTGGGCCCTTGGTTCTGTCGGGTGCCCCCACCGCAGGGCGCCTCGCTCTGCTCCTGCCCTGGACCGCAGCCCTTCCCCTGCCTCCGTCGTTGCGCTGTTTCCCAAAGGCCATGCCGTCGGAGTCCCGCAGTGCCGCCTTTCAGACCGGCCTCTGTCATCAGCAGTGTGCATTATGGGACCCTCGGTATCCTTTCTTGGCCTGATAGCTCCTTTCTTTTTATCACTGAGTAAAATCCATCATCTGGATGGATCTGCTTCTTTACCACTCACCTCGCGGATGTCTGGCCCGCGTTTCTGAAGGCTACCGGAAGTACCGGAGCTGTGTGGAGAGTGTTGAGCTGAGAACGCGTGTGATCCCAGCACATCCTGCAGGCCGCGGGGGCCCCTGCCGCGTGCGGCTTTCATGCGTCGTGTCTTCTCCCTTTCTGTGGACGCCCTGGAGGCAGGGCTGTCTCCGTGTTGTGGTTGAGGACCCTGAGCCCCAGCGGGTTCTGCTCCGCCCCTGTTGGGCGGCCGGCCCTCAGCAGTGGCTGCTGGCGCCTTAGGCCTCTCAGCCGTCTGTTTTCATCACAGCTGCGGGTGAAACCGGGGGGCGGGGGTCCTGGCTGTGGCATCCAGGGACCCCCATCCACTTTCCCCTGACTGGTAAGTGGGGCGGCGAGGCCTCGGGGGCTGTGTGGTGTGAGCAGCTCTGATAAACAGCGCCCAGCCCCCTGGGGGTCTGCAGGCCCCCCTCAGCAGCAGCTGCCCCGTCGCCCTCGCACCCCCGAGGCGGGAGTCACCCCGCAGCCGCCCCGACCGGCCGGGCATGAGCATGTGGCCGCCGCCCCTCTTCCACGCCAAGGCCTCCTGCCGGCGGGGAGAGCTGAGTGTGCCTGTCTCTCGTGCGCCGTCTCTGTGCTCCTCTCACGCCCGTCCTCGCAGGCTCCCTGAGCTCACTGAAGGGTTTCCCTCCTGCGCCTCCCCTCTCAATGCTGGGAGTTCTTGATTTGGGGAGCACAGGAGGGAACACTCCAGGAGCTCAGGACCTGCTCCGTCTTCTGAGAAGCAGAATCGTCTGTGTGTCTCTGGTGTGCTCTTGGCCACCCACCGAGGCTTGGATCACAGGCACCACGCCCCGCCCCCCGCTTCCGCCTCAGGAGACTGCGGTCCGAGTGGGGCCGGGATGCTGGCGGGACGGAGGCTGGTGGCTCGGGCTGGTCGCTGCTGCAGGCCGTGGCTCCTTTGGACCCCTGCCCTGCCTCTGCCCATGACCCTGCCCCTGGCTGGGGGAGTCCGGGACTGGGGTCCGGCCGTCCTGCCTGGATGTCTGCGCCTGGGGCTGCCCTTCCAGGGCATCCTTCTGGGCCTGGACACCCGAGGGCCAGGGTCACGCTTCCTGCCCAGGAAGGGCGAGGGGCGGTGGTGTTGGCCTGCTTCCCCTTCAGGCTGGAGTGCAGCCTCTGCTCTCTTCCTGGCCCCCAGACGAGCCCCGAGGACGGCCATGAGCACCAGCCGGCCCCACCGCTCGGCCCAGTGCCCCCGTCCCAGCTGAGCAGGACCCTCTCGGCTTCAGAATTTAATTTCACGTGTTAATATATTGCCCTTTCAGGTTCCTTTTCCAGCCTGACGTTTCTATTATATCCATTTAAGTAAAAAGTCTACCTGTTTTCTTGTGGGAAAATGCCATTTGAGGGGTTATTAGAAAGCCAGTCTTGTCGCCAGCATTAATTTTAGGAAATATAATGAAATCAAAACAAAATGCTTTTCATCCCTCTCCAGTCTGAAGATGTTTGTTAAGCCAGGTTTGTGGTCACATGGGAGAGGGGTGCTGCGGGCGGCCCCGGCTCTGGAGGGCTGGGCGGGCGGGGGGCCGCCTTGACCTGGCTTGGAGAGGCCCCTCCTGCGGGACGCGGGATGCCCGCCTCCACGCCCTGCGCTCGGCCCCACTGTGCCAGCCCAGGCGCCCTGGGCTCTGGAAGCCGTGGGCTCCGTGGGGGGCGTGGGTCTCCGGGGACCGCAGGCCTGGGCTTGTGTGGGCCCTGGCGGCAGCCCTGGTGGGTGTGTGACCCATGGCCTTGCTGGGCACCCTATGGACGCTTCCGGCCCAGTGCAGCGCCAGCCCCCACCCCGCTCCCCAGGGAAGGGCGAGCATCTCAACTTGCTGGAGTGCTGACCTGTGACCCCGTGCCACGAGAAGGACATACGTCTGAGCCAGGGATGTTCTTAAGCTGGACTCGGCTCACACTTGGCTTCAGCCTCAGGCCCCGCCCCCCAGTCTGTTCGTGCCCTGAAATTAGGAGCCCTTGCTGTCCGCCGGCAGTGCTGTGTGGGTGGGCGGGGGCTGGGAAGGTGCCCTCCTGCCTTCTGGGTCTTCTGCCGCCTCCGTGCCCATCGCTGACCCTCCCGAGAGGGCAGGGCCTCTCTCGGGTTCCCCAGCAGTGGGCACACAGTGGGCTTGTGGAACCTGGCCGGCGCCCGGATTCTCGGCTCAGCATTGAGTCCCTCATGTGACAGATGCGGCGGCCACTCGCCCTGAGCCCCAGGGGACAAGGAGCAGCGATGCCGCCACCGTCGCCTCCCACCTCTCACTGTTGGGGGGGCCCTCTGTTGCCCCACACCCCCCCAAGCAGCTGCCGCGCCGCTCCCGCTGCCACTGAGCAGGGAGTGGAACCACCTAAGTATGTGCAGCGAGATCTCCATACGGATGTGTCTGTTTGATGCTGAGACTTAAAGCCCAGTGCTGACTGCTCCCCAACAGTGAGGGTGGGCAGAGCAGCTCCCGGCAGGCGGGGGGTGCCCTGGGGCTGGAGGCCGGGGCGCCAGGGTGCTGTGCAGTACGCAGCCTCTGACTGTGAGCCCTGCCCTTCCCTTCGCTCCGGGAGGGCGTCCGTCCCCCGCTGGGACTCCTCCCCGGCCCCCTCCTGGCTGGCTTGCGGTCACAGTCTGCACACCAAGTCCATATTAAAAGCACCTATGTGACCCATAGTCAGCGATGCAGTGTTCATGAGTACGTTCATTTTTAAATTAAAAAATAAGATTACATAAAGCTAGCATGAGTAAAATTTTCACGGTTTCCCCCACCCTGAGTTGCCCTTTGCACCCCTGGGTCCCGGCCCCTGTGGGCACACTGGAGGGTGCTCCCGGCTGATGGAGGCGCACGGCTGGCCACGGGCATCAGGCAGGCCTGGGGGCCACGGGCGTCGCTGCTCCTGCTTGGCCTGCTCAAGGGCAGGGGGCGGGGACAGCGGACAGGCGTTAGCCTGGTCCGTGCTCCCATCCCCTGGGCTGGGCCCTCGCTGAGCTTGGCCCTGCGGGGCTCGGCCTGCGGGGCTCTGCACGCAGGGCCTGTCAGGAGCCAGAACCCTCCATCCCTGGCTCCGCGCCTGGGCGCCTCTGTGCAGCCTGCGACGCTTCAGTTCCCCGAGAACCCCTGTCCTTTGAGGTTCCTGAAGACAGTTTCTCGCAGTGAGTTTTCTGCAGAAACCCGCACACCTGCTCCCCACGTACTGGTCTGCTTGTTCACAGCTCTGGGAGATCCCCCGGGATGGGCGGGTACCCCGCGGGTGGGACCTGTTGGTGAGCTTGCAAGTGCTGAACAGGCCCTGTGACTCCCGGTCTTGTTGTTTGTTCATGAGGCCTTTGTGTGGACTTTGTGTTTCTGACCTACTGCGTTAAAATACGCTGTCTTGTTTATTGAACCTCTGGCACTTGTTTAAATGTGACCCCAAGCGCGGCGCCTCTGTCTCCCTTGCCTCACCGGCCATCAGGCCATGTTCCTCGCTCTGCCTCCCCGGCGCCCCCAGCTCAGGCCCTCGGCAGGGGGCGTCCCCTCGGCAGGGCTCTGACTGCAAGGGAGGCTGGGGCTGCCGGGCCGGGGTGGGGCGGGGGCCATCTGCCACGGTCGCCCGCCACACGGCCTGGGCACCCCTCCCGGTCAGGAGGGTCGGAAGCCCGGGAGGACGCAGCTGCCCTGGCCGCGAGCGTCCTGGGTACGCGTCAGATCTCCCTTGTGCAGCCCTGTTCTCCTTTTAATTCAATTTTGAAGAAATCCAAATCTTTGAATAACCTTCATCCTGAAAGGAAAGGAAGCTGGCTGCAGGTGAAAATTGATGGCCACGCTCAAAGACATGGCTCCCTGCCAGGCAGCCTCTTGAGGCCGCTGCTGAGAATAGCCGCGGTGCCTTGCCAGGGCGTTTGACTGTCGCCAGTCCGCTCCCGGTGACCATCTCAGGTGCTGCAGGGGCCCCCCGCGCCCGCTCCGGCCTCTGCTGGGATCTGCAGCGGCCCTTCTGCAGGAGGCCCCGGGCTGCTGCCCTGGAAGCCTGCTTTTCCTCACCCGGCTCATGAGGGGCTTGGAGACCCAGCAGCTGCACTGGCAGCGGGGGCCTCGCCGTGCGCCTGGGCGGGGAGGCGGCTTTCTCAGGGCAGACTTGCTCTTCCTCTCCTGGAGGCTGAGGCAGGGGGGCCCACCCCAGAGACTGATTAGGGGAGCCAGTGCTTTGAAAGTACATTTGACCTGTAAACTAATATTCCTAAAAATGCAGTAGTGAGTCCAACAAACACTTACAGCCGGTTCTGCTCTCATGTGACCTTCGGGCTCCTGACAGTTACCCAGCTCCCAGTTACCCAAAACACTCCAGAACCTCGCTGGAGACACAGGACAAGGGTGAGAAGAGGCCGGTGAAAACGGTGGCGCAGTTTCACACATGTCCAGTGACCGAGAAATAGACAAAGAGCACAGTGATCACAGCACTTGGCCTGGACTAGACCCCGGGTGTGGGGTGCGTGTGGGTGGGGCTCCCACGCCGCTTGGCCGGGTTCTTACCCAGCGGTCTGCACCCCCAGGCCACCCCTGCCGGTTCATCCGCAGTGCTGGAGAAGCCCGCAACATCCGGTCTCACCCCGCGCTGGCCTGCCGACGCACACCCGCGCTGGGAGGCAGGTGTCTGTCCCCTCATCGTGTTTATCTTCCTGGGAACATCTGTACTGACCTGGTGGGAGACCTGGGACCAGCAGGCATTTAGTACTTGCTAAATCATCTCGTTACCACGTTTTCATTAATTTTTATCGCTTAAGAATCATCTTTGAAAGTCGTGGAAAGTCTACGAGCTAGGATTTGCAGTCTCCCCTCTTGTGGAAGAGGAGTCTTAGCTGGGGAAGGCTGAGGAGTTGCAGTCGGTGGGGGCGGTGTAGCTCGCGTCCAGGCCGGTGCGTCTGGCTCCGCCCAGAGCCCCCGCCCCATCAGGTCACAGCCCCCTCTAGTTTGGGAGGGTGGGCCTCTGAGCCTCGGGCACAGGTGAGTCTGTGGGCGTGTGCAGGTGCGAGTGAGCGTGTTTTCATTCTGGGAAGCTGGTTGTTCAGTGCAGATAGGCTGCTTTCCCAGGAGATCCTGGAACACGAGGCCAGCCTGGCCGTTGGGATGGTTGCTGAAGTCCGTATTCTCTTGGTTATTTTCGCCCATAAAGACCCAAACTGCCGCCCAAGAAATGCCGCGGGGGAGGGGAGGAAGCGCTTCCTGAGCAGAGCTGCCCACAGCAGGATTGCAGGGTTACTCCCGCGGAGCTCCTCGTTGCCTGGTTGGTCGTGGTGTGAACACAAGCAGTATTACCTGCGCAGGCTGCGGTGGCTGTGGCCAGGGTGGGCGCGTCCTCGGGTCCCTTTCTGGAGCTCTGGTGTGTGCTGTGCTGGAGATCGCTTCCAGCTTTGCGCAGGGTCTGGAGAATGGGAGGCCTGGGGCCGAGGAGGGGTTGGCAGCAGGCTGCCTGCCCAGGAAGGCGGGGTGTGGGGCAAGAAGCCCTGCAGCTGCCTCTGGGGTTGGGGACCCTCCGCCATGTCCCTCAGCGTGGCTGAGGCTCAGTGTCCCCGCTTGTGAGGGGGTGCCTGAGGGCGAGGGCCCGGGAGTCGGCGTGGGGACAGCAGACTCGGCCCAGCCAGAGGGGAGCCCATCCGCTCCCAGCCCATCCCTGTGATGCAGGGGGTGGGTTGGGACCCCAGAGAACGGCGTGCGCTCACTGCTCTGCGCCCCTCACGTGCTCCGCACGCTGAGAGCCGGAGGCTGGGACAGGCTTGGGGCCACCCGGTGTCCCAGGAACGGCCTCCGCATCTGCAGACGGAGCCGGTCCTTAAAGGGGTCCACTGGACTCTGGCCTCTCCCCGGCCTGCGCGTCTCGGGGCTTCCTTGGGGCTCTGATAAGCTGTCACGAAGGTTCTTTCTGCAGCTTTATGAACGTCTCTAAATAAATCAGAGTCACTGGTTAGCCTTCACTGGTGACTTTTATTAACCTCTGGCTAACACTAGTTATAGAAGCAAGGTTTATTCCTGGGGAGCCGGCCACGCTGTAAGTGCACAGTGCTCGCTGCTGGTGAGACGTGAGTGAGGAGAGGCTTTGGGGGGAGGGCAGTGACTCGCGTCCGTCCGTGGGGCTCCCCTGCGGTGCCGCGAGTCAGTGGTGCAGGGCCGGCCCGTGGCCTCGCCTCCCGTGGCCTCGCTGGTGCAGGCCAGGGGACGAGTTCTGAGCCTGGACAGCTGTGTCGGGAGCAGGGATTGCAGAGGGGCAACAGCGTTTCCTCATGACCATGGCTCCCGGCCACGCTGCCAGTGACGCTGTGCACAGGCGCCGCCAGAGGCCTGGGTTCAAGTTTGGACTCTCCCAGCCGTGGGCAGGGCAGACGCTCCCCTTGGGAGGTGCAGGCTCAGCTCAGCATCGTTGCCACCCCAGCCTGGCTTTCCTTGCCTGTTGCGGCAGGCGCAGGCCGTGCCCTTCACTTAGAGGGTGTGTTTGCAGGCTTCCCTTCCGTGTGTCCTCCCGGTTCCCTGGAGCAGTGAGCTGTGTGCCTGATGCCCCCCCCACCCCGCGGTGCCCGGCCCTGACCCCCCTCACCCCGCGGTGCCCGGCCCTGACCCCCCCTCACCCCGCAGTGCCCGGCCCTGACCCCCCCTCACCCCGCGGTGCCCGGCCCTGACCCCCTCCCCCACCCCGCAGTGCCTGGCCCTGACCAACAGGCCACTGTGCGCCCCGCCTCCCTGGCTTTGTGGGTGGTAACCTGGTATGCGTGCCTGTCTCTCCCGGGACTGTTGTGATTTGAAAGCACCGCTCCCAGTGTGTCTGTGGCCCAGCCGCCTCCTTCTAGCACAGGCCTCGGGGCTCTCTCAGGGCCCTCGCCCCTGTGGGCCCCCCGAGTGCCTGTGGGGACTGGGGGCAGAGCGTGTCTCTGCTTCGGGTCGATTCTGCGGGCTGTTGCGTCGTGCGTCCTGGTTGTGGCCTTCCTGGGTCTGCAGCCCGCTGTCACTGTAGGGGAACCTGGGCGGACGGTGGGGGCCTCCTCAGCACGGTGCCCGAGCTGTGGTCCCTGCCCTGTGGGTTGGGCTGCAGGTTGTGTCCCCTCAGACCTGTGCCCCGCGGGTGACCGCCCCAGTCTCCCTGGCTGGCAGGGCCCCAGCACCACCTCCAGACTCCAGTGACAGGCGTGGCATGGCTGTTTTTGGGCCAGATACCCAGATGTCCCCTCCCCAAATGAACCTCTCTGGCCGCCCTCACCGTGCAGGACTGCGGGGATGGGGCTCCGGGCGGTGGTGAGGGCCTTCTGAGGAGGACTGCCAGGGCAGATTGCTGCCTGGATTTTCTGAGGATTAAAGTTAATTAAAGAGCTCTTCCTGCTTTCATTTCCTTGTATCTGCCAGCTATTTACATGCTAATGCAGGCCCTGCCAGGAGGAGGAGAGAGGTGTCAGCTCCAGGCTATTATCCTGTGCGTGAGCCAGCCCTAGTTTTCTGTATTTATATTGTGTCCCCGTGGGTTGTGAGAGGTGTGTGGATTCAGACACGTTTGAAAGCCAGTGACTTAGTCTTTTCTTAAAAAATATTTTCTGAATTGTCTATGAGGCTGACTCCAGCTTTCTCCGTTAAGGCTACATCTTACACTGCATAACTGAATATATTATGCATGGTAATACCTTTACATAAGCGATTTTATAAATAAAAAGAATTGCAGAAAGTAGGGACCAAACTTTGTCAAGTCCAGCGCTGTCTCCTCTGGGAGCCTGACTTGGCGGTGATGGTAGCGTTCAGCTCAGGGATCAGCTGGTTCTGTGTCCGTCGGCTGATAACCCCCCGACTAGGGGGAGAAAAGGGGCCGTTGCCCCCCTCGGCCTCCCCCAGCCCAGGGGGCCACGCTGGTGACAGTGTTTCTGCACCTTCGAAGCGATGCACTTCTGCTGGCGCCCTGCACTCGGGCAGAGGGGGTCCTGTGACCCCCAGCGCCGCCCCGGCTGGTTCCGTCCTGCGGGTGCCAGTGTCTCCTGTGAGCCCGGGGCCCAGCCAGACACTGCCGTCACCACAGCGCTCCTGATGGCGTCCGCTCCTCGGGCTGCTTGTGTGAATGATTTCTGTTTCCAGGAAGATGGAGTAGACATGCTTTTCCTCATTTCTCTTTTTTTAATATATTTTTTTATTGAAGGGTAATTGCTTTACAGAACTTTGCTGTTTTCTGTCAAACCTCAACGTGAATCAGCCACAGGTATACATGGATCCCCTCCCTCTTGAACCTCCCTCCCCATCCCACCCCTCTAGGTTGACACAGAGCCCCTGTTTGAGTTTCCTGAGCCAGACAGCAAATCCCCGCGAGCTGTCTACTTTACATATGGTAATGTAAGTTTCCTTGCCTCTCTTTGCATGCATCCCAGCCTCTCCTCCCCTCTTACCACGTCCATAAGTCTATTCTCTATGTCCATTGCTGCCCTGAAAATAAGTTCTTCACCGTTCTTCAAGGTTCTGTGTACATGTGTTAGAATGCGACATGCGTCTTTGTCTTTCTGACTCCCTTCCCTCTGTATGGTAGTTTCTAGGTTCATCCACCTCATCAGAACTGACTCAGATGTGCCCTTTTATGGCTGAGTGCCGCTCCGTTGTGTATGCACCCCACAGCCTCCCTCCGTTCCTGCCGACGGACGTCTGGTGCCTCCGCGTCCGTCCGCTGCGGTGAGCAGCGGCTCCGTGTGTCTCTCTCGCTTTCCTCAGGGTGTGTGCCAGGAGTGGGACTGCTGGGCGCTGGTGGCTTTGTTCCCAGTTTTTTAAGGCGTCTCCACACCGTCTTCCATAGCGGCGGCATCCATTTACACTCCCACCGAGAGTGCGGGAGTGTCCCTGTTCCTCCACGCCCTCCCCAGCGTTTACTGTTTGTGGACCTTTTGATGAGGGCCATCCTGACCGGTGTGAGGTGATATGTCAGTAGTTTTGATTTGCGTTTCTCTATTAATGAGCGATGGTGAGCATCTTTTCATGTGTCTGTTCGCCATCTGTATGTCTTCTCTGGAGAAATGTCTGTTTAGGTCTTTCCCCCACGTTTTGATTGGGTTGTTTGTTTTCCTGGCATTGAGTTGTATGAGCTGCTTGTATATTTTGGAAATTAATCCTTTGTCAGTTGTTTCATTAGCTATTATTTTCTCCCATTCTGAGGGTTGTCTTTTCATCTTGCATTTGCTGTGCAAAAGCTTTTAAGTTTAATCAGGTCCCACTTGTTTACTTTTGCTTTTATTTTATTTTATTTTATTTTTATTGCTCTAGAAGGTGGGTCATAGAGGATCTTGCTCTGATTTATGTCATCGAGTATTCACTTATGTTTTCCTCTAAGAGTTTTATAGTTTCTGGTCTTTCTTTTAGGTCTTTAATCCATGTTGAGTTTATCTTTATCTTTGTGTATGGGAATCAGTCCCATTCACTACTGCAACAAAAAGCATTAAATATCTAGAAATAAGCTTACCTAAGGAGACAAAAGAACTGTACACAGAAAATTATAAGACACCAATGAAAGAACTCAAAGACAACATAAACAGAGAGATATCCCACGTTCCTGGGTGGGAAGAATCCACATTGTGAAAATGACTGTACTACCAAGCGCTACCTACAGATTCAGTGTGATCCCTATCAGATCACCAGTGGCGTTTGTCACAGAACTAGAACAAAAAACTTCACAATTCAAGTGGAAACACACAAGACCCCGAGTCGCCACAGCAGTCTTGAGAAAGAAGAACGGAGCTGGAGGAATCAAGCTTCCTGACCTCAGGTTACCCTGCAAAGCTACAGTCACCAGGACAGTGTGGTACTGGCACAGAAACAGAGGAATAGACCAATGGGAGAAGATAGCCCAGAAATGAACCCACGCACATATGAGAACCTTATTTTTGACAAAGGAGGCAAGAATAGACAATGGGGCAAAGATAGCCTCTCGAACAAATGGCACTGAGAGGACTGGACAGCTCCATGTAAAAGATGAAATCAGAACGCTTCCCGTTTCTTTTGCTGAGTACACCTCAAACCCTGGCTGTCGTGTATGAGATGAGAGGGTGGAGCCCGGCCTTGGGACTTGAGGGGCAGCTCGTGATGGGCTCTGCTGGGCTCTGTTTGAGGTCAGCTGCCCGGATCGGCCAGAGGGTGTGCCAACGCAAGCCAGAGCACCGGGCAGGCAGTGGCCAGGGAGACCAGACGTCTTACAGGTGACCGGAGACACAGAGACTGAAATTAAACTGTGATGGAGGAGTCTGTGGTAGAGTGGAGGGGACAGAGGAGAAGATCAGCCAGTGGGAAGGCGGAGTGGCAGGAACGGCCCAGTGTGGGATGGGGAAGCCCTGGAAGGGAGCGCTCGGGGCCCCTCGGAGAGCGTGGCCTTCCTGCGCAGCGCCCCGGCAGAGGGGGCGGGGCAGAGCCAGGCCGCGGGGGAGCGCGGCCTGTTACTCATGGTGGGTCTCTCCAGGCTTTCTCCTTCTTCTGCAGTCAGTTTCGGCCGTGTGTGTCTGCTGGGAATCTGTTTCGCGTAGGCTGTGTAACTTCTGGAGTCCAGTTGCTGACGGTGTCTCTCTAATCCCTTTCTTCCATAACATCTGTGGTGCTGCCTCACCTCTCATGCCTCATCGCAGTACCTGGGATCTTGTCTCTTTTTCTGGGTCAGTCAATCCAGCCACAGCTAAAGCTTTATCAATTTTACTGATCTTCTCGAAGAACTAGCATTTGGCTCAGCTGATTTTCTCTCTTATTTCCTACTTTCCATTTAACTTATTTCTACTCTTGTCTTTATTAATTCCTTTGTCTGCTTGCTTTGGGTTAACTGCAAAAGCAGTTCAGTGGGAGAAAGATAACCTTTTCCATAAATCATGCTGGAGCAGTTAGACATTCATAAAGCACAAAAGTGAACCTTTTGTACAAAAATTAACTTAAGGTTAATCAAAGACTTAAATGTAGAACATAAAGGTAGGAAAGTTTTATTCAAAAGAGAGACAAAATCTTCAGGATCTGGGCAAAGAGTTCTTAGACTTGGCACCAAAATATAGTCTGTGGAAGGGAGCTGAGTCAGTTAGACGACAGAGTTCTCCTCTGTGGGAAATCCTGTTAAGAGATGAAAGGACAGATGCAAACTGGGAGAGTATTTGCAAACCACGCAGCTGAGGAGAGAAGGGCCCTCAGCGCTGAGCAGGGCATGGGCACAAGTGAGAAGACGGCCGAGGACTCCCCGGGGTCCGTGGCTAACACCGCACGCTCAGCACAGGGCCCAGGTTCGAGCCTGCCCAAGGAACTAGGATCCATATGAAGGGAGGGGAAAGGGAAAATCGCTCAGTCGTGTCCCTGACTCTCTGTGACCCCGTGGACTGTAGCCCACCAAGCTCCTCTGTCTGTGGGATTCTCCAAGCAAGACTATCGCCATTCCCTTCTCCAGGGGATCCTCCCGACCCAGGGATCAAACTGGGTCTCCTGAATTGCAGGCAGATTCTTTACCATCTGAGCCACCAGGATTCCGCATGTGTCCCATGTGACAGCTGAGACCTGGTGCAGCCACATCAGTAGACGCCTAGGCTGACTCTGCCTGGGCGTCCACGACCCTTGACTTGAGCCCACGGTGAGGCTGCCTCGTGTTGCAGCCTGGGGTGTGAGGCAGCTCGCGGCTTCCGCTCAGCCTGCAGAGCGGTTGGGGTGGGGGTCCCTGTCAGGCGCTTGAGAGGGTCTCGTTTTAAATCAGCACGAGCTGTTTGGGTCGCTGGAGAGGCGGGGTCGCTGCCCAGAGCAGCCGGTCCTTAGCCCAGGGCTGTGCTGGGCTGTGACGCCCCCAGGACGCGGTCCCACCTCGGCCCTGCCGCCTGTCCCTGAGGGTGCAGAGCTCAGCCTCCCGCCTCCCGCATCCCTGGGCTCAGAGCTCCGCATCCTCACTAGTGTCTGGTGACAGGGGCAGGCACCGCGGTTGTTCTGAAGCCGGGACCTGTCTGGCGCCCAGCTCTCCCTTGAGCAGCAGTCCCGAGTGTCACTGCACTGCGGGCCATGTGGGGGCCGGGCGTCCAGTGGAGAGGGACGCGGGCCGGGCGTGGTGACAGCCCCAGCTGCCTGTGTCCCTGTCCCCGAGAAGGGGGTCCCTGAGGCCCTGGGCATCGTGCAGGACTCGACCCAGTCTCCGTTCCACAGGGAAGGAAGTGGTGGGTGGAGCGGGCGGGCCGTCCCCCCTGTGGCCGAGCTGGCCTGCCCACGAGGTGCCCTGTGCCTGGCTCACTCGCCCTCCCTCTCCAGCCTGTCAGATCCGCCTAACCTGCGGCGGGCGGGGGAGGTGCTGGCGGCCCTGGCCCCGTCCTCCCTTGAGGGGCGCCCGTGCTGGGTGAGGCCCTGCTCCCAGAAGCCGCGAGCTGGTCAGGGTGGGTGCCGGGGTGGTGTGATCCGGCTGACATAAATGAGATGGAAGCGGTAAGAGAGCAGTGTGAACTGTAAGAGGGCCCTGGAGGCCGCGGCTGACCCCACTCACGCCTCCAGTAGGCGTGGTGGAGCTCTGCATCAGGAGGTTGACGCAGGAACATGGCCGCTGGTGAGAAGTGCGGAGACTCACTGTGAGCTGAGGCTTGTCCTCCGCCGCCTGCTAGTGTGGGCTTGGGCAGGGGGTGCCCGGACAGCGACTCAGACCTCAGGTGGCTGTGCCCGGTGGCACCGTGAAACCCGGACCACGGTGCTTCCTGGAGTGGGGCCTGCGAGCGGTCATGGAGGCGCCGCCAGGCTGCGTGCACGCTGAACCCGGGGCCAGAGCTGCCCTTCCAGTCGGGCAGCCCTCGCCTCCAGGGGCCTGCTCTGCACCTGATGAGCCGTGAGTGATTAGACCCTCATGGAATGAGGCTGATGGACACAGCGGTGAAGAAGGAGAGGAGCCTCGGGGGGTAGGCTGGAGAGCCCGGGAGGAACATGCTCCAGTCCCATGGTGAGCAGCGGGCGTGGATGGCAGGGGCCTGGGAAGCTGCTGAGCGCCCAAGTTGGGAGTCTGCCTGCTCCGGCTGCCCCTGGAGCCCAGCTGTGAGGTCGTGGAAATCAGAGCCCATTCCAGCGAACCAGCCCATTAGGGAAGGTTAAAAACGCGTGTCCTAAAAAAAAAAAAAAACGCGTGTCCTCCATTTGCTGTGACTGGGCCGATGTCTTATTTGTTTAGGAAGCATTTCCATCAAGCGCAGATGAATAGTTTTTGCCACTTTTAAAGGGTTCCGCTGCCTCTTGTGAAGCTTGGCTCCTCCAGCCGGTCCTGGAGAAGCATGTTGGGCGGTGCGTGTGCCGCGTGAGCCTTGGTGGCTTAGGGAGAAGCCAGCGAGACACGCACACAGGGACGTTTCAGTCGACATTCATTCATTCACTCATTCAGGCTACTCCAGGAAGTGAGTAGAACTTCCTTCTGTTAAAGTTACCCTCTAATCCACTCATCGCCCTCCGGACGGCCTCTTCACCAGGTAACTGGAGTCGCTGAGCTTTGACTTCTCTGGAAACATTTGCCATGAGAGCCTTTCTCCCTCCAGCCTGGGTTGAGCCGCAACCCCGGGGGCCTCTCCTTCGAGGGTCCTGGATTGTGACCCCCGCTGCGGGGGCGGGCTGGGAGGTTGCCCATGGGCACCTCTCTGCCTGCTGTTCTGGGCCCTCCCTCTTGGCCACGGCGGCCTGGAGGGTCAGGACTAGATCCTTGGCTCCCGGTGTGTCCCCGGGGAATGCCAGGGCTAGCACTGTCCAGGTGACCTCAGGCCCCGGGAGTTGGATTTTCTCGGGACGACGTGCCAGCCGTTTCCCCGAGCTCAGTGGGCTGGGCCAAGCCCGGCTCAGCTGCACAGAGGCACTGGTCCACTCTGCTCCGCGCTCCTCCCAGCCCCATGCTCATCGCCGTGATCACGGCTCCCACAGTTCCTCCTGTGGCTCTGCTGTCTTCCTTCCTGCTCCCAACACGCAGCGGGACACTCAGCCCTTGCCCTCCGGGAGCCTGGCTGGAAGGCCCACCCTCTGCCGCACCTTCAGCCGGGACACCTCGGCCTCTGTGTGAGCCCTTCCTGCTCAGCAGGCGTTGGGGGAGCTGGTCGTGGGCTCGGGGTTTTGCCGAGAAGTTGTGTGTGAGTGTGGCTGTGCAGCCGGAGCCTTGCTTCTGAAGCGGTGCAGCCTCTTGGTCAGCGTTCTGCCCGCGTGTGGCATACTTGCGGAAGACGGTCTCGGTGGGTTCGGAACTGTCAGTGGAGCTGTGCAGCACGTGCCCGCCTGTGCTGTTTCTGTTGCTCAGATTCATCTCTGTGCCAGCCTGTAGCTTTTCCTCCTCCCGTTGACGAGGGTTCGGGTTTCCTTCTCGGCGATGGTAAGGCCGCCGTGACGCCCTTTCACTTGTCCTGTGGTCACACGCATGCACGTGGTCTGTCTGCATGTCCTGGGAGGCCCCATCACATGTTCAGCGGCACAGCTGGCATCACGCAGCGGCTGGGGGCTGTGACGGCTGCAGGCCTGTGGCCGGGCACGGGCGTCCCTGTGGCTTCAGAGTCCATGCTGCCTCATGCCCTGCCGTTCCCGGAGAGCCGGCTCCTCCCGTGTTTGCAGTTCCTCGTGCCTCCCAGGGCAGGGTTGGGGGGACACCCCTCCTGCGTTGATTGGATCAAGTATTTGCAGACATCTTCTCCTAGCTTTTCAGTCTAACGTAGCTTTTCAGTCTAACGTAGCAGAGCCCTCAATCTTAACAAGGTGTACTCTTGCGAATGTGAAAGTTCCTTTACAGTTACCACTTCTTGGGCGTTCTCTGTTTAAAAAGGCTTTGCTTGCCCCAAGACACCGAGGTGTCTTTTCATAGTATTTTCTTTAACGTTTTGCTTTTTCACACATAACTTCACAACACAAAGCTTTATCGTATTTGGCAAGCTTGGTTTTCTGCCCATAGGAATATTCAGTTGACTTGACAGCATTTATGGAGATGGTCCTTTCGCGCTCCTTCCTTGAAGCTCGTTGCCCCTCTGTGCGGGGCTGTTCCTGCCCCTCTCGAGCGGGAGCCGCACTGCTGTAATCCCTGAGACTGCGGTCTGGTAGGGAGCCCACTCTCCCGCCAGCCGACGCCCAGGCCGACCACCACCCTCAGCAACTCCATGTCGAGCTTAGAGCTCAGCCTGTCAACTTCCACCGATAAACCTGCCCAAGTTTTACTGGGGATACAGCGATTAACTAACACCTTTATAACACTGATCTTCTGATCCATGGACGTGTCTATTTGTCTCCACGTTTTTAGGTCATTAACTTCTCTCAGTAACGTTTGCAACGTTTTCCAGGTAGACATCTCATCTCCTAGGGTTTTTGTTTTCTTTTAATGATGAAGTTGTAAATGACATCTTTTCCAGGATTTCCTCTCGGAACTCTCTCTGCCAGCACATAGAAATGTAATTGAACGTTGGATGTTGACTTTGATCCAGCAACATGACCAAGCTTACTTGTTTTAATAATTTATTTGTAAATTTTATTGGGTTTTCCACCTTTGCAGTTGTGTCAGCTACTATTGGTAGTTTTTCATTTCCTTCTGATCTTCACACCTCGTTCGCTGCTTGGGATCCCAGGTGCTGGTTGGAGCTGGACAGTCAGTGACTCTGCTTCTGTTGAAGCCCCTTCCCTCCCCTCCCCTGTCACTGCTGATGATCTAGTGAGGGAACCTGTCAGATCAAAGAGGGTCCCATTTCTTCCTCGTCTGCAGAGGGGGCTTTTCCAGCCTATTGTTTTAATCCTGAAAAGCTGTTGAATTTTAATCAGATGCTTTTACTACATATATTGAGCCGATCATGAATTTTTTCTTTATTCTGTTAATTTGGAGAGTTTAATTAATTGGTTTTCAAATATTAAAGCAAAACTGCATTCAAAGAATTAAACAAACTTGTCTGTGGATTGTCCTTTGTAAGTAATGCTTTATTTGGTTTGCTAATAAGCAGTTCAGGGATTTTGCATCTGTGTTTATGAGAGATCTTGACAGTTTTTATTTCTTACAAAGTTTCCTTAGCAGGTTTTGGTATCGTGGTTTTTCTGGCTTTATAAAATGTGTTAGAAGATTCTCCTTCCCCTTCTTTGTAAGAGTTTGTGTGAAATTGGTGATATTTCTTTCTTTAAAGTTTGGTGGAGTTCACCAAGAAAGGCATCCAGACCTGGAGTTTTTGTGTTGGGAAGATTCTGTACTGGGGCTTTGATTTCTTTTAATAGCTTTGGAACTATTCAGATTTTCTTTTTCTTCTTGATTCAGTGGTGATAAGGCTTTGAAAAACAAATAAAAAGGGATTGTCTATTTTATCTAAAATTTTAAATTTATGTGAAGTTCCGTATAGCTTGTTAGATTTTAAAATATTTCTGTGATCTGTAGTCTTTCTTTTCTGTCTCATTATTTGGTTATTTAACCTCTCTTGAACTCTCTCATCAAGGTTCATCAATTTTATTAATCATTTGGATAAGCCAGCTTTTGGTTTTGTTGACTCTATTCTCTGTGTTCTATTTCATTAATTCCTATTTTTATATTTACTGTTAACTTTCTTTGGTTTATTTTTCTTGTTCTGACTTTCTCAGTTGAATACGTAGTTGATTGGTTTTATCTTTCTCTTCTAATATATTCATTTAAGGATGTAAGTTTAGGTGCAGAGTTCAGCGTTGATATAGTGTTTTTCCTATCTAGTTCAAAATACTTACCAGTTTCCACTGTGACTGTGTTTATACTTATCTGTTACCACCGGTATCTCTGCATGTCCATGGGACCCTTCTCCTGTAGTATTTCCCCTTGGTGTGGCTGTGTGCTGAGGAACTGTCTGGGTTTTTCTTGGTTTGAAATGTTTTTATTAAACTTCCTTTGGAGGACTTTCTTGGGTGCAGACAAGGTGGGCAGCCTCCTGCCTGTGCCCTGTGACGGCCGCTGCGCTGTCTGCTGACTGATGGACCCTGCTCAGAGCGGTGCTGTCCTCTGGCGCTGGCGGCCGACCTCGCCTCCCTTTCCCGTCCGGGCCGTCTGTCTGGCGTCCTCCTGGTGTCCTCCAGGACTGGTCCAGGGGCTGCAAGGCTGGACTCTGAGCTGCCTGCTGGAGCCGCCTCAGCCCGTCCCCCGGGCCGGCATGGGCGTGAGCCCCGACGGATGCAGGGGCAGGGCATCCGCGGTGCTGGTGGGCAGGGTGTATGCAGACCCTCTGCCCCGCCCGGCCAGGCCTTCCCACCCCGCCGCAAGCTCTCTGTCTGGTCCTCGGTACCTGGGGGAACATGAGGCCGTGTTACCCCAGCCCCCGCGTCTGTTAGGAGTGTGGGGCCATCGGGACCAGCTGTTCCTTCTCAGACTGGAGCTCTCAGACTGGAGCAGGTTCAGGCCCCTGCCTTTGCGGCTGGGTGTGGCCTCCGCTCTCCCAGCCTCTGTGGGCGCAGCAGGCCAGGCCTGGGGCTTGGGGGCCACGGCCATCTCCGCCCCTCCCCTGCACCCTCAGCTCGTTTCTCCCCACGGGATGCTGTGGCTGGGCTCTTTGGGCGGCACTGACCACGTGACCAGCAAGGGTGGCGAGGACACACAGGGTTGTGGGGTCCCCGGGGAGGGGCTCCCCCAGGGGCCTGTCTCGTCTGCACCCGGAGGGTCCGCACGGCCCCTCTGCACTGACCTGTCTGTTGAGGGGTGAGTGGCCGCACTCGTTCAAGTGGAAAGCAGAGCGCTGCGCCGCAGGTGGACTCTGTCGTTACCGGGTCAGCCAGCACAGGTCTCGTGACTAGAGACAAAACAGTTCCTGTGAAAGGTGCAGACGGCAACCTCTCCATTTTGTGTCTCCGCCTCTGATAGCCTGGAGATGTGACAGGAGGGAACCGCAGTGAGAGGCGGCATTTGGAGATTTACTGGCCGATAACGGCGGCACTCACCGCTTGTTTATGAGAGGAAAGCCCCCCCGGCCCAGCCCCACGCGCAGTGCTGCCCCGTGATGATGACGCTGTAACCAGCTCGGAGCCATAAAAGTCAATGGGAAGATATAGGATTTCAATAAAGTTATGACACTCGGTAAACCTTCCTGTTGGAAACAAATTTTCCACGGGTGTGTGACCAGTTCCAGTTGGCTTTGTAACTTTCATTTCTCACTTACTGAATTTTTTGTCATCAACTAATGATGAAGTCTGTGCTGGGGTGATGGCCCAGCTGGAGGCTCGCGAGACCGCTGAGCTCGGTGGGCGAAGGCCCATGGGCTCCCGAGGGAGAGGATGTAGTCCTGTGAGCCCCCCGCTTCTCCAGTCTCACCTGAGGAGGGGCCCAGGCCGGCCCGGGGGCAGCGTGGTGCTCAGGGTGCAGGAGCAGGTGGGGCACATCTGTCCCGGGCAGGCAGGCGGGCCTCCGTTCACGGAAGCCCCAGCCAAGAGGACATGGGCAGAGGGCCTGTGGCCTCGCTTCCCGCTCTGTTCCAGATCTGAGAACACGCCTCGGGGCCAGTGCCGATGTGGGCTGACCCTGCAGTGCGCCTGGTCACTGCCCTGGCGGGTATGGGGGCTGCGGGGGCACCAGCAGGGTGTGGAGCGAGGTCACGTGACCTTCCCCAGCAGCTGCACCAGGCAGACCTGCAGGGATGCAGCTCTCGTGAACATGTGGGGTCTGTCTGCCCGTGGGGAGAGGACCGCTGCTGTCACCGTAAGCCTTGCAGGCCCCGGGGCCGCGGCTGGCGCTTGGTCCAGGACCGTGCTGGCCGTCCCAGGCAGCCTGCGAGAGCCGCTGATGAGGATGGGGGCTGGGGGGCGAGGAGCAGAGCTGGCACTTGGACGTGGTCACGTCCTCTCAGGTTCTGCCGGCCCAGGCGGGGGCTGCCCAGCTGTGAGTCCTGCTCCCCAGCACGGCCGGCACACCGCCGCTTTGCCCGCCAGAAACCCAGGCTCTCGGGCCCCACGCAGACCTGCTGGAGCTGAAAGGACCGTTCACAGGAGGCGGGAGCATTGCGCAGCGGTGCCCTTGGAGCCTGGCTGCGTGCAGGGAGCCTGATTCTCTTTACTTATGTCACCCGTGTTGGCCTCGTCGGCAACAGCTGGGGATGTGGGGCGGGAGGAGGGCAGGCGTCCACGCCCAGCTTGCACTGCAGCCTGTTTGGGAAGCAGTATCCCCTCTACACTCGCCCCGGCCTCACGCCCTCAGCGGGGGGAGGCCTCCTTTCCCCAAGCCAGAGCAGCTCCACTCCTGGACCTGGGGTGGCCCACGGTCTCCCAGGACTCCCCGGGTCCCCCCATTAGTGTCTTGGGAAGGCCCTCCCGTCCAGCTCTGGCGCGGCGCCTGTCTCCCCCGGGCCTGGCGTCCTGGCTTGGCTGTCGGCTGTCACATCGCTGAGTGGTGATGTGACTCCTCTCGGCCTTCAGGGGTGGTCTCGGGGCCCTGTGATCAGTGTGTCCCAGGAAACCCGAGCTGCATCTTCTGTCCTGGACACGGGGGAAGGGCCAGATGGGGCTGGTGCACGCTGACGCCTCGAACTGTGGCCTCTTGCGTCCCACGAGCTCCAGGGAAGGGGACCCCCCCCGCCCCCGCCTGTGAGGCTCTAAGTCCTGCAGGCCCGACGGTGCCGCTTGAGGCCAGGTGGTCGGCGTGCGTCCACGGCGTGCGTCCACCCAAAGACGGCCCTAGGGCCTCTGCCACAGGCTGAGCTCAGCCGGGCTCAGTTCATCTCGAGGTCTTCAAGAAGCCTGGCCGCCTGCCCCTGGACTTGACCCAGCACCCCCGCAGCTCTCCTCATACCGCCCCACCCCCGGCCTGACCCCCGCCCCCGGCCTGATGCCCACCCTCTCGCCCACAGGAGCGGGACGGCATGCGGGCCATCCTGGGCTCCTATGACAGTGAGCTGACCCCGGCCGAGCACTCACCCCAGCTGACGCGCCGCATGCGTGAGGCCGAGGACATGGTGCAGAAGGTGCTGGCACACAGCTCGGAGGTGGAGGTGAGGGGGCGCCGTCCTCACGGGGCAAGGGGGGTGTTGCAGCCGGTGAGCACGGGCTTGGCACGCACGGGGATGGATGCACCCCGAGTCCCCAGCTATGCCCTGAGACGCTGATGAGCGATGGGGGGCCCGCACCCCGAGTCCCTGGCTGTGCCCCCCGAGATGCTGACAAAGTGCCACACACTGTGAGGGCCACACCCCGAGTCCTCGGCTGTGCCCCCGAGATGCTGACGAAGAGCGATGGGGGGCCCGCACCCCAAGTCCCTGGCTGTGCCCTCCGAGATGCTGACCAAGAGCAATGGGGGTCCCACACCCCGAGTACCCAGCTGTGCCCCCGAGACGCTGACCAAGAGCGATTGGGGGAACTGCACCCCAAGTCCCCAGCTGTGCCCCTGAGACGCTGATGAAGAGTGATGGGGGGCCCACACCCCAAGTCCCCGGCTGTGCCCCTGAGATGCTGACCAAGAGCAATTGGGGGAACTGCACCCCAAGTCCCCAGCTGTGCCCCCGAGATGCTGATGAAGAGCGATGGGGGCACCCGCACCCCGAGTCCTCGGCTCTCTGTACCCCGGCCCTGCTGTGCTCCACACACTCCGTCAGGTCATCGCGAGGCTGGCAGTGCTCCACCTCATGGCTGTCCATCCAGACCCCCCCGCTGGTGCTGGGGGCCGTCCACGACCTCAGAGCTCGCTGGTGGTCGCCCTGCCTCACCCTGTCCTCACAGCCCGAAGCCGGGGGACACCGGCCACCTCTCAGCTCCGTCCCCCAAGAGCCTCGGGGCTGACTCCCCCGGTTTCCCTGAGCCTGTTGGCTTTGGGCAGAGAAGGTCCCTGACCCCCGCCCCTTCCTGTGGTCAGCAGGGCCTTGGGCGGTCCCTCCGCCTCTCTGGCTCTGCCTTCCGGGAGCTCAGGAGGTGGCCGGTGTCACAGTGCACCTGCCCCACTGCCCGATTCCCTATCGTCGTCCTCCCTTGGGCAGGAGGCCCTGGGCAGACGAGGGGCAGGGGAATGGCTTCCCGGCTGCGGCAGCACCCTGCCCCGGCCGTGGCAGGTGCCCAGCCCAGCCTGTGCTCTCCAGACGCAGGTGTGGCCGGCCCCCTGCCCTCTGCCCAGGCCACGCTGGCCCCAGGGCCACGTTAGGACGGATGTCCCCACCTACGAGGCTGGGTGCTCCCGGGACCCGCTGCGTGCTCTGGTCGTGGGCTCTGCTCAGTCCCCACCTGCCCAGCACGGCTGTCCGTGGGGGCGGACTCGCTTTCCATGTGTCCTGCAGGGCAGAGCCCCCAGTCCTCCCAGAGCCCCATGAGAGCCCCGCCTGGGCCTGAGCCGCTGTCCCTGGAGAGGATCAGGCTCAGAGGGGCTCCAGCGGGGCGTCCCGGGCAGGTGGACGGGAGGTCAGCAGGCAGGTGAAGGGAGGCTGCCCACCTCCGCAGGGGGAGTCGGGACTGGGCCCGCCCTGCTGAGAGCCGTTTGCCCCCAGCGCCACCAGGTGGCAGCAGACGGAGCCGGGCGCCCTGCTCCCGTCAGTGGGAGCAGGGCAGGACAAGGGGCCTGGCTGGCAGGCAGGACGGGCTTCTGCTCAACCTGGCGCCCCCGCTTGGCTCTCCCCCACATCTGAGCCACCTCCTCCCTGCCCCTCCCCTCCTCACCCTCCTTCTTTGCTTCTTTCTGTCCTGTCGTGGCTCTGTCTCTTTCTGCCTTCGCCCCCTCCCGGTCCTCTCTCGCGCCTTCCTCTGCCTCTGCCGCTCCTAGGCCTTTCTCTGGCCCGTTGCTCACCTCCAAGCTCCCGTTTCTTCTCAGCAGGCTGCGTCCATAAAGGGCCGCACAGTGAGGCCTGTGGGCTGTGTGACCACGTGGTCTTGATGTTCCGCTCGGGGGTCACAGCTTGAAAGCAGCCATGGGCCCTCGGTAGACGTTGGGTGAGGGTCTCTGTTAATAGAACTTTATTGACAGAAGCAGGAGTGGGCTGGTTCGGACACAGGCTGGAGTTGTTGGCTCTGTCTTAGCGCCGCTTTTCCAGGACCCCGAGGACTCTGCTGCTGATGTGAGAGCCGCCACGTCTGCCCCACGGGGCCCAGCCCCCCGCTCCCGGGGCAGGCACCCACCCCAGGTGCGGGGGACCAGGTGCTCCCCTGCTGTCACTTGCTGGGGAGGAGTGGGAACCATGGATGTGGGCACAGGGAGTTTGAAAACACACTCGCTTCTCACCGAGCCGTCACACTTCACCCATTTAGCTTAATCAGCCAGTTCTGATGGGAAACGTGTTTTGATTCCGACAAAAACACTTCAGTGCGACACACCGGAAGTGTTGATATTGGGAGAATCCCAGTAGCCCTGTCTGGTGCTGATTTGCACGGCCTCTGTTTACTCCGTTTAATAACGTGGCTGCAGAAGCTGGTGGCATATGTCGTGAGTCCCCTTCTGTCAACAGAGCCACAAGCATGCAGCTCACGCCACCTTGATCCGAGACAGGAGCCTGAGTATGTCTCCAGTTTATTTAATTAAGCAGATTGCGGTGCTGTGGGCCGCGTGGAGGTCTCTGGAAAACCCCGGTTTCGTAAGGTAGCAGTTAATTCCTGGCTCCAGCGTAGGAAAAGGTGGACACCGCTCTGCTCCTCCCGTCGGTGCTTTTGTTAGCACCTCCGGGCCTGGGGGGCTTGGCCCTAGGAGGACTAGCAGCTTTTGAACCCTGGGTTGTTCACCAAGCCCAGGCTTTTTCTTCCTTGTGAAAGTATGCGTTTGGTGCTCCCCTTATATAAGGAGCTTGAGCTGACTCCTGGAAAAAGCACAGCTGAAACAAACTGGAAAATCTTGAGACAGAATTCCAGGAAGAGGAAGGGCTAAAGAGAAGCAGCGGGGAGGAAGGAGGTGCTCGGGGAGGAGACCACGCCTGGGCCCCCCCCCTGGCGCAGGGGCCCGGGGGCGGAGGCCAGGGTGACGGGGGCGACCCCATGCTGTTTTCGGATTCCTGAGGCCCCTCTGAACCGGTTTGCACACACACACCCTGCCCCCTGGGCAGCGCAGGGCCAGTCTTGCACACTCGCTCCCTGCTGTGCTTGGGGGATGCCCCTCCTAACAGGTGCCAGGGGACCCCTCACAGTTTGTGCTTTGCGTCTGTCTCCCCGACGGCTGGTGACGCTGAGCATCTTCTCGTTTTTCTGTTGGCCATTTTTATTCTTCTTTGGAAGAATGTCTGTTCAGATCCTTTCACCATTTTTAAATTGGTATTTTTTTTAGATATATTCAATTTTGTGAGTTCCTTATATGTGTTGGACGTTAGCTCCTTATTTGATAAATCGTTTACACATACTCCCTCCCGTTCTGTAGGCTGCCCTTCCTTTCGTTCTCTTTGCTGGGCAGAAACTTTATAGTTCGTGTTTCCTGTTTCAATCAAAAATGTCAGTGGACTGTTGACTGAGTTTACTTTGAGTCTGTAGCTTGCTTTGGAAGGTATGCACTGTTTAACAGTGTTCTTCCAATCCTTGAACACGGAATATGTTTCCATTTACGTACATCGTATTCAGTCTCTGTCATCACTGTCTTATATTTTCGAGTGTATAGTTCTTTTACCTCCTTGGTTAAATTTATTTTTTTTATTAATTAATTTCCGGCTTTGCTGGGTCTTAGCTGCTGCTCGGGTGTCTCATCGCTGTGGCTCCTCCTGTTGCAAAGCACGGGCTCCAGGGTGAGAGGGCTTTGCAGCTGCAGTTCCCGGGCTCAGTAGCTGTGGTGCGCGGGCCTAGTGGCTCTCCCCAGATCAGAGGTCTGACTCCTGTCTGCTGCACCAACAGGTGGATTCTTTACCACTGAGCCACCAGGGGAGTCCTATTTTATTGTTGTTTGATGTTGTCGTAAACAAAGAAACCGTTTAGTGTCTTTGTCAGATGGTTCAGTGTCGGCGTATAGAAACAGCTTTTGGAGGTCGGGGCTGTGCTGGGTCTTTGTTGCTGTGTGGGACTTCTCGTTGGTGGTGAGCAGGGCTCCTCCCCTCGGTTGCTGTGTGGGCTTCTCGTGGTAGCCTCTCATCTCAGAGCCTGGGCTCAAGGGCACGAGACCTTGAGTAGTTGTGGCGGCACCAGCTTAGCTGCCCTGAGGCACCTGGAATCTTTCCGGGCTAAGCATCAAACCCATGTCCCCTGCATTGGCAGGCAGATTCTTTACCTCTGGACAGCCATGGAAGCCTGCCACTTATTTTTGTATATTGATTTCTATGTAGTTACTGAATTTGTTCATTAGTTCTAGCAGATTTCTAGTGAAATTTTTAGGATTTTCTACACATAAGACTGTATCATCTGCAAGGAGACAGTTTTACTGCTTCCTTTCCTGTTAGACTTAAATTGCCAAATTCAGACGTAAATTGAAGAAAGTAGGGAAAACCACTAGACCATTCAGGTATGACCTAAATCAAATCCTTTATGATTATATAGTGGAAGTGAGAAATAGATTTAAGGGACTAGATCTGGTAGACAGAGTGCCTGATGAACTATGGATGGAGGTTTGTGACATTGTACAGGAGACAGGGATCAAGACCATCCCCAAGAAAAAGAAATACAAAAAGCAAAATGGCTGTCTGAGGAGGCCTTACAAATAGCTGTGAAAAGAAGAGAAGTGAAAAGCAAAGGAGAAAAGGAAAGATATTCCCATCTGAATGCAGAATTTCAAAGAATAGCAAGGAGAGAGAAGAAAGCCTTCCTCAGCGATCAATGCAAAGAAATAGAGGAAAACAACAGAATGGGAAAGACTAGAGATCTCTTCAAGAAAATCAGAGATACCAAGGGAACATTTCATGTAAAGATGGGCTCGAAAAAGGACAGAAATGGTAAAGACCTAACAGAAGCAGAAGATACTAAGAAGACGTGGCAAGAATACACAGAAGAACTGTACAAAAAAGATCTTAATGACCCAGATAAACACAATGGTGTGATCACTCACCTAGAGCCAGACATCCTGGAATGTGAAGTCAAGTGGGCCTTAGGAAGCATCTCTATGAACAAAGCTAGTAGAGGTGATGGAATTTCAGCTGAGCTATTTCAAATCCTGAAAGATGATGCTGTAAAAGTGCTGCACTCAACACACCAGCAACTTTGGAAAACTCAGCAGTGGCCACAGGATTGGAAAAGGTCAGTTTTCATTCCAATCCCAAAGAAAGGCAATGCCAAGGAATGCTCGAACAACCCACACAGTTGCACTCATCTCACACGCTAGTAAAGTGATGCTCAAAATTCTCCAAGCCAGGCTTCATTAATACATGAATGGAGAACTTCCAGATGTTCAAGCTGATTTTAGAAAAGGCAGAGGAACCAGAGATCAAATTGCCAACATCCACTGGATTATCGAAAAAGCAAGAGAGTTCCAGAAAAACATCTATTTCTGCTTTATTGACTATGCCAAAGCCTTTGATTGTGTGGATCACAATAAACTGTGGAAATTCTGAAGGAGATGGGAATACCAGACCACCTGATCTGCCTCTTGAGAAACCTGTATACGGGTCAGGAAGCAACAGTTAGAACTGGACATGAAACAACAGACTGGTTCCAAATAGGAAAATGAATACATCAAGGCTGTATATTGTCACCCTGCTTATTTAACTTATATGCAGAGTACATCATGAGAATGTACTGGGCTGGAGGAAGCACAAGCTGGAATCAAGATTGCTGGGAGAAATATCAATAACCTCAGATATGCAGACGACACCACGCTTATGGCAGAAAGTGAAGAAGAACTAAAGAGCCTCTTGATGAAAGTGAAAGAGGAGAGTGAAAAAGTTGGCTTAAAACTCAACATTCAGAAAACTAAAATCATGGCATCTGGTCCCATCACTTCATGGGAAATAGATGGTGAAACAGTGGAAAGAGTGTCAGACTTTATTTTTGGGGGCTCCAGAATCACTGCAGATGGTGATTGCAGCCATGAAATTAAAAGACACTTACTCCTTGAAAGGAAAATTATGACCAACATAGACAGCATATAGAAAAGCAGAAACATTACTTTGCCAACAAAAGTCCATCTAGTTAAGGCTATGGTTTTTCCAGTGGTCATGTATGGATGTGAGAGTTGGACGGTGAAGAAAGCTGAGCGCCAAAGAATTGATGTTTTTGAGCTGTGGTGTTGGAGAAGACTCTTGAGAGTCCCTTGGACTGCAAGGAGATCCAACCAGTCCATCCTAGGGGAGATCGGTCCTGGGTGTTCATTGGAAGGACTGATGTTAAAGCTGAAACTCCAATACTTTGGCCACCTGATGCAAAGAGTTGACTCATTGGAAAAGACCGTGATGCTGGGAAGGATTGAGGGCAGGAGGAGAATGGGACAACAGAGGATGAGATGGCTGGATGGCATCACCGACTCAATGGACATGGGTTTGGGTGGACTCCAAGAGTTGGTGATGGACAGGGAGGCCTGGCGTGCTGCAGTTCATGGGGTCACAAAGAGTCTTACATGACTGAGTGACTGAGCTGAACTTTTACTGTTAGATGCCTTTTCTTTTGTTTTCTTGTCTGATTGCTTGGGGTTGGGCTTTCATTCAGACTGTGTGTCCTTGCCTGTTCCTGATCTTAAAAGAAAAGCTTTCAGCTTTTCACTGTTGAATGTATTAGCTGTGAGCTTTATTATGCTGAAAAACATTCCTTTGGTACCTCATTAACTTTGTTGTGAAAAGATATTAAATCTTCTCAAATGTTTGGGCTGTCTCTATTCAGATGCTTATGTTATTTTTATCCTTCATTCAGTTGATGTGGTATATCGCCTTGACTGGTCTGTGGATGTTGAACCGCCCTTGCATTCCATGGATAAATCCCGCTGGATCACCATGTACCATCTGTGTGACATGCGGTTGAATTCAGTTTGCTCGTATTTTGCTGAGGACTTTACATCTGTGTTCCTCAGGGTTATTGGCAGCTGTTTCATTTTGTTTTTGTTCTTTTGGCACCCTTGTCCGGCTTTGATATCGGTAGTTCTGGCCTTGTAAAGTGGATTTGAATGTGTTCCCTTCTCTTTGATTTTTTGGAAGCGTTCAAGGAGGATTGGTATTAATCTTTTTTTAAATGTTTGGTAAAATTCAGCAGTGCAGCCATGCGATCCTGGGCCTTTCTTTGTAGGGAGGGTCTGTCTGTTTGTTTACATTAACTCTTCTTGTTATTGGTCTGCTCAGGTCTTTTTTTTTAAGGTTCTTCCTGCCTGTGTTCCCAGAGCTTTTTCCAGTTGCGGTTTTCTGGTGCAGAGTGTGGACCACAGCAGTCTTCACTCTGTTTTAGGGCATCCTTTGTGATGTCTTTGCTTTCATCTCTGGGTTTATTTACCTGAGCATTATCTTTTTCCTTGGCTCAGCTAGAAGTTTGTCAGTTTTGTTTATCTGTTAAAAAGGCAGCCCCTGGTTTTGTTGACCTTTTCTGTCTGGCCCCTGGGTGGTTGTCTGAACCCGAATCCTCTGAGGGGGTAACCACTGAAAGCTGCGCCTTCCACTCACAACGCCCTCCACCCGGGGATGCTCATCCAGGTCAAGTGACCTTGGGGTTGGTCTCTGGTTTTGGTCTCTGGTCTGGCCTCCCGCCCGAGGGGATGTCTCAGAGGCTGGAGGACTCTGAGCTCTGGGGGGCGGGGCTGAAGCTGTGGTACCAGGCCCACTGCCTGCAGGGTAATCAGCCCAGCTGTCAGTAGGAGTGCACTGAGCTGAGGTGGGGCCAGACCCGCCTCGGAAGGGCCTGCGGTGGTCCTGAGTACATGGCAGGGCCCGGCTCCCTCCAGGCCTGGGAGAGGTTCGGTTCATCAGGGGCTCCTGAAGGGCTGAAGGGCTCTATCTTGCAGCCGCCCTGGAGCCACGACTGCCCGAAGGGCCTGGCAACAGGCCGAGCCCTGCAGGATGCTGCCCGCCCACTTACATGCCCACGTGTCTGCAGCCTCAGAGCATAGCGCACCCCTGCCTGCAGCCTAGCGCCCAGGAGGGCAGGGCCCCCGTCTGCCCCGCGCTGACTTCCCGGTGAAGGCCGTGTCTGGGGTGCTGCCTGGATGTGCCCCCGACCAGCCTTTGTCTTTGCACTTGGTCACCGTCCTGAGTGTGCAGTAAGCTGGAAGGCAGCCTCTCCAGTCTCCTTCTGTCCCTGTGACCTTGGGTGTCGCCTGTCCCGCTGCCCCAGGCTCTGGTGCTGGATCTGGGGCATTTCTTGCTTGGAGTTAAAAACAGCCCCTCAGGGTCTGGGTGCAGCCCTCACCTGATACAGGCGGTTCAAGGGCCTGACAGGGCTCTGTGGTCACCAGGCACCTACCTGTGACAGCCCCAGAGCCAGCCGGCTCCTCCATCCGCACGCCTGCCCAGCCAGCTCTGCTCCATGTAGCGCGGCCGGCGGGAGCGTGTCCCCAAGTCCTCAGGGCGGCTGTGCCCTTCAGGAAGCGCCCTGGCCTGGGCCACCTGAGCTGCCACGAGGAGTCGCTGACCGGAAGCCCCAGGCAGCCTGCTGTCCCCCCGTGTCCTCACTGCAGGCTGTGCCCTGTGTAAGGCTCACCCTGCAGAGTACCCCCCCCCGGCGCCACCTCGGGGTCTCCCTGGGTGCAGAGAGCGCCAGCTCGGCAACTGCCAGCGCCTCACCTCCTCTCCTAGGTGAGGCACCAGCCCAGTGCAGTGAGGGCTCCACCAGCCTCTGTGCCCAAGTCCAGGCCCGGGCGTCGGGGCTGCGTGTGGACTGCGGCCGTCCTTGTCCTGCAGCCCCAGTCTCCCGAGTGGCTGAGATGGCGTGTGGACTGCGGCCGCCCTTGTCCTGCAGCCCCGGTCTTCCGAGTGGCTGAGATGGCGTGTGGACTGTGGCCGCCCTTGTCCTGCAGCCCCGGTCTTCCGAGTGGCTGAGATGGCGTGTGGACTGCGGCCGCCCCTCATCCTGCGGCTGCCTTCGTCCTGCAGCCCTAGTCTCCCTAGTGGCTGAGATGGCGTGTGGACTGGGGCCACCCCTCATCCTGCAGCCGCCCTTGTCCTGCAGGCCCGGTCTCCTGAGTGGCTGAGGCAGGGGTTGTGCGACCCCGCCCCTCCCCGCTATGACCTCTGTGCACAGCGTCCCCTCCTGCACTCTGTCCTGCACATCCAGCCCCCAGGGCCCTGCCCAGGGCCAAGGGCATGTGAGGATGGAGCCGGTGCGGCTGGGGCCCTGAGTTCTGGGGGGCCTGCCCATTGATGCCAGGAAACCGCTACTTGTGGGGTTTCGTTGAGGAGGGAGGGTCGACCTGGCGCCTGTGGCTTCATTCTGCCCCCACCCCCAGCAGCCCTCCCTGGCTCTGCTCGGAGGCCGTCCGGACGTCTCCCCTCACCCCTGGGCTGCTCCGGGGAAGGGCTGCAGCCCGAGTGGTGGTGAGGGGCTTCCGGCTGCCCTCACCCCTGCCCGGCCTCTGTCCTTCCCGGCTTTGTCGGAGGCCCTCCTCCCGCGGCCAAGGGCCGGCGGCACCCTGAGGGTCTCCGGGGCGGGCAGACGCCGTGGTGTGCGTCCACTCGGCCCTCCCCGGGCCCGTGACAGGCCGTCAGATCACCTGCAGCGACGGTGCGCCTCCTGCTCGGAACTCTCCGCCTGTCGCAGCGCCACCTCCTTCTCCCTGATGGGTCCTCCAGAGTGCTGGCGCCTGTGTGTCCTAAACCTACTTTCTCATCGAAGCACGACGCGCTTGCGCACACAGATGCACACGCCGGCACTGTCAGCCTGATGAGTGTCACCCAGGCGGAGCCCCCGGGGGCCCCCGGAAAGACGGAGGGGCCGCTGCCAGCCCTCGGCCACGGCTGTGCCCCTTCCGGTCACCCCGGCGGATGCTGTGCTGGCGGTGCCTGCCTCCTTGTGCACGGCCAGCCCCCTGGCCTCGCACCGGGGCACTGAAACTCTACCCCGAATGTCTCCTCCAGGCAGCTGCTTGGGGCGGCCTCAGTGAGCTGCTACCTGACCGCTGCCCCTCCTTCCAAACGGGGGATTCGGGGCTCCCTGGGCAGTGGTGGGTGAGCAGACGGGGGCGGTGTGGCCCCTTCCGCCCCAGGACGAGAAAGCCCACTGACCCTGCTTCTGTCCTTCTTGAAGGCTCAGCTGTCACAGGCGCTGGAGGAGCTGGGAGGCCAGAAGCAGAGAGCCGACACGGTGAGTCCCGAGGCCGCGCCCGGTGGAGGCCTTTGTGGCCAAGGGGAGCCTAGGGCCCTGTGGGCACAGCAGCGGGTCCCTTGACCGTTGTCCTCGTCAGCGACGCGGCTACCAGTGGGGAGGCGGGCTTCACGGTCCAGTCCAGACCCCCACAGGCAGGGACTGCGGGCTCCCCTCCTGCTCCAGGCTGGGGTCCAGAGTGACCCCCAGCCAGAGGCCACGCCGCCCGGCAGCACAGACCCGCCCGGACCCCGCGGGGCGCCCCTCGCCGTGGGCGCACACCGCCGCGGCCCTGCAGCCTCTCGCGCCACTTTTGTCTCTCTGCTGCCCCGGCTGCGGGCGGCTTGTGAGTCAGACCACGTCCGCCCTGCCAGCCCTGTGGCCCGGAGCCCTCGCCTGGGCGCGCGTAGACGCAGCTCCACGACCGCGCTGGCCCCTGGCGCCCATGGGAGACGGACTGCGTGGCCGCGAGCGTCCTTGTCTAGTGCAAAGTGTGAGCCGCTCTGGCGCCGCTGTGAGGACAATACCCCGGGGCACAGGCAGGCCGTGGTGGGGTCGGCACGCGTGGTCCCGTCGCCCTGCGCAGGCCGCACGCCCGCTGGCCGGGCCGCTGGGAGCTGCGGTGGGCGGGGCGCCGGGAGCTGCGGTGGGCGGGGCGCGGGGAGCTGCGGTGGGCGGGGCGC
>ML662479.1:4177153-4199960 GCA_007570785.1 Antilocapra americana
GGGAGCTGCGGTGGGCGGGGCGCGGGGAGCTGCGGTGGGCGGGGCGCGGGGAGCTGCGGTGGGCGGGGCGCCATGGGGTTTCCGCCTGCAGTTGGGCTCCTGTCTCAGTGTTGGCGCCTCCAGCCGGGCAGACGCAGGTGGGAGTGAGGCGTCCTTGAACGTGCCTTGTGCCCCGCAGGCAGCCCCCCAGCTGTCGCCACCACTGCTGACCCTGACGGGAGGGCTCCCCCCGTGGGGGCACAGGGGGTGTGGCTGGTGGGGCCCAGGCGAGTGGTCGAGGGTCGGGTGGCGAAGGACATCAGGGAGCTGGGCAGAGATGCAGCGCGCATGGGGTCCGGAGCCCCGAGTCCCGGCAGGCTGTGTGCTTACCCATCAGGGGTGGGCGCCGGTGCCCAGGGGGCAGAGCCCGAGGCCAACCCCGCCTGGCTGCTCCAGCTCAGATATCAGTCTCGGGGTCGGGGAGCCGCCCCACCTGGGGTGGAGAGGCTGTGCCCAGTGAGGGCCCCGTGTGTGAGGGTGGCTAGGACGGCCTGGGGCCCATGAGAGTGTTTCCTGGGGAGGCAAATGGCACGTCTGGACCCGCGGAAGCCCCAAATTGTGACCACGGCCTCTGGGAGCTCTGAGGCTGGACTCTGGTGACAAGGGCGGGGCTTCCCGGGGCCTCCATACTTTCCTGTCTTTGTCCATGGAGACCTGCGCTGGGGGCACGGTGGGGCGTCCTGAAGACCCATGGCCCCTCCTGCAAGGCCCTGGGGACAGGACGCTGTGTGTGGGCTGGAGTGTGCCGGAGGATACAGTTGCCCTGCTGAGCTCGGTGAGGGAGGAAACCGAGATTGCAGCGTTGAGGGCGGCAAGCCCAGGGTCCACAGAGGCGAGGGAGCCTTGGGGCTGGTGTCTCGGCCCCCTGGATGGGGGGATGGGGGGAGGGCGGTGCAGGGCTCTGTGCTTCTTCCTAGTTTCAGCATCGTGCAGTTTCTGCTCCTTGATGAAGCCTCCAGGGGCTTTGAAGTCCCTCCTCCAGACCAGTTACACTGGAGCTTGTTGGGGGCAGGCAGCCAGGCAGGGGTGTCATTGCACGTCTCCTGGGGCAAGTCTGGTGTCTGCCACGGTGGAGAGCCCCCTCAGTGCCCGGCCCTCCACTGCCTGTGGGGGACCTTTGGGGACCGCTCTCCATGAGGCACCTTGTCCTGCAGTGCTGACCCAGCAGAGGGCCCAGAGCGCGCTGCCCGGCTCTTGTCTGAGCCCAGAGGTGCGGTGCTGGTGGCCCTGCGTGCATGCCTGGGGCACTGTGGGCTCCTCACACTGGTCTTTTCAGGCTTGTTGTTGGATCTGGGCTGTTGCTGTCTCCTCAGACAGGTTTTTAATCTTTGCCTTTGATTGTCCTATCTCTAGCTTATCTTGTGTTGTTTATTTCGCTACTCTCTTCTCTTTCCTTGTTAAAGGGAAGGTGAGAAATGGAGGTGTCCAGAGACAATGAGGGCAGGCGCCTGTGAGCCTCTGTCCTCCTTCTGACTGCATCCAGAGGGTCCTGCAGCCCCAAGGACCCAGGCTGGTGCAGGGCGGAGCCTGACGCCCACGGGCCAGTCCTCAGGGGGCAGGATCGCCCAGGAAATGCTTGCGTTTGCTTATGGGGCGTTCTGCTCAGATGTGAACCCCCTAGAGGTGGGAGAGTAGGAGATGGGAGCGGGGCAGTCACCTGGAGCGCCTGCCGAGGCTTGGAGGCCAGTCAGCCCACCCTCCCATGCCAGTGCCCAGGGCCTCGGTGATGCTGGTGCGTTGCTGCCGCTAAGAGAGTGGGGCCCCTCTGGGTCTGGGCGGCGAGCAGCCTGCGTCCAGGGGCCCTGACTGCACCCTGGGCCCCTCCTCCTCCTGCTTTCCCAGCTCCAGCTCCCTGACTGCTGTTCTCCGACCCAAAGTCAGCTCACTAGGCAAGAAAAGACGTTTTTTAAAAAAAAAAAAATTAAGCACGTTTAGTTAATTGCAGATAACAACACAAAGACAGTTTGACTTTTTGTTAATAATTAGCAAATTCATGCCAATTAGTATGTGTGACTGCCATTCATGTTTTTTTCTTTAAATGCAATTAATATCCCAAGGAAAGACGTACCACTCTGTAGTTGTGTCTTTGACACACCTTGCCCTGATTAGGTTGGGCAGGCTGTGGCTGGAGAGGAGGTTTTGGTTCTAACTGTCACAGTGCTGTCACTTGACAGCCTCGGGGAGTGGGCTGGACACCTGTGCTTGGGCTCTGGACGTCAGACCAGCGCTGAGAAGAAAACTCACAGGTTTAAATATTTATGTTATTGAACAAGAAAGAGTGAATATGTATGGGTTAAACACCCAATCCAAGAACTTGGAAAAGGAAGACAGAATTAACCTTAGTAAAGGAAAAGTAGGAGTTTGTAAAGATCAAAGCAGAAATTAATGAGAAAGTGAAAAATGATAGAAATAACAAATAAATCCAAATGCCTGTGCTTTGAAAACAAATCAGTAAAACGTATCAATTATTCACAATCTTAGTAAAAAATTAATAGAAAGCGTCACCACCCAAGCTAAGAAATAAGAATAGTTAGCTTGGAGTTGCTGACGGGTGGGGCGGGTGAGGAGAGCATGTCCTGGGCGCCAGAGGCTCTGGTCTGACCTGGACGAGGCCCCCCACGTGCGGCCACGCAGAGCGTGGAGCTGGACACACAGGATGTGCACGGCCCTGCACACTCGCTTCCCCTCAGCGGTGAGGAGGTCAGCCAAAACGTGCTAGAGAGAACCCCGGGGAGAACCACAAGGTCTACGTGAGTCCTGTGGAAAGTTAGGAATTATGTCACGACTCTATTTAAAGTGAAAACCTGAATGAGATGAATCGTTTTCTACAAAAATATAACCTATGAATACTGACTCAAGAAGAGAGAGAAATTTTAAACAGACCAGTTACTACCAGCTTGTAAAAAAAAACAGCCACCTGTCGCCCCGCCAGCAAAACAGAAGAGACAGAAAGGCATCAGCCTGAGTGTGAGTCCCAGGGAATTCCTGCTGTGGTTCTGGTGCTGCCCACATTGCCCGGGCTGCCCAGGGCACGGGGGAGGGAAGCTCGGGCCCTACAGACGCCAGCTCCGCGGGGGCCGCCTGCACCGCCGTGCCGTGTCGGGACGGGACGTGAACAGGCGCTTGGAGGCACCGCGTGCGCCCACACACGTCGGGACTGATGTGCGCAGAGCTGCTCCAGGACAGGCTGCGGCTCCGACCCTGGGCCGTCAGCTCACAGGATGTCTGCTCCATATTTGCTAAAAACCCGCTTGACAAGGTCCAACAGTCAGTCTAAAGATCCCCTAGTAACATACGAGTAATTTCTCAGCATGAATGTATTCATTTCAAGTGGAAACCGACACGCTGTGAACAGGAGGGTGCTAGGTTAGTTCCACCAAAGCCACAGAGCGGTCAGCATGTCGGGTGGTAGAACAGTACCTTGGTGTTCTGGAGATCACAGCGGTCACTGTGACAAGGAGAGATGCAGGACCAGTGCTGGGGAGGAGCAGGGACGAGACCGGGGCGAGGCGGTCAGCCAGCAGAGGGGTGGGCTGCAGAGCTGACGTACAGAAACTTGGCAGAGCCTGTGTCTAGAGAGACGACGGACGATGAGGAAATCCTCCCTCTTACTCCAGCGGCAGCAGTAAAAGGTGGGCAGACGCAGGAGCCATGGGTCCTGATGGACAAGCTGGCTCCGCCCAGGGCCGAGCCCTGGGACTTGCGGCTTCACCCTCTGTGAGCCCCAGGTTCCTGAGAACAGGTGGTTGGGAAGAGAGAGGACTCCAGGATTGTCGGCAGTACGTCAGAGCTGACCTGGTTACAGACAGGAAGCCTGTGCACGCCCCTGGGGGCGAGGAGCCTTTCTGTGCAGAAGTGAGGATGGCTGGGCCCCGCCCTGAAGCCCAGCAGGACTGTGGGGCCTTCCCGGGTCCCTGCCTCTCATCTGTGAAAGACCTTTACCTCCCAGGCTGTTCCCCAGTTCCAAAGAGCAAGTTAAATCAGAAAAGTAAGAAAACGCCCAAACAGAGGGAAACAGGCAAGCAAGACAGAGCAGTACTGAGTTTAGCTCTAGAGCAAAGTCCAGGACCTTCAGTTCCTCCTTGAGGCAGGAGGAAACTTCCTGGCCCCTGTGCTTCACTGTCTCGTAGACACTGAGACCCCTGCCAGCTCGAAGACATTGACTAGGTGCTGACCTGACACATGTGGGCCCAAGACCAGTTGGATCCGGAAGGTTGATGGTGATGACGCCCGAAACACTCCCCAGTTACCTCCACGCCGCAGAGCAGAAGAATGCCTGCAGGCCGCACAGACACCCACAGCCCTCGCCCCGCTCCTATCTTTAAAATCCCTTCCTGAAAGCCTCTGGGGGCTCAGGGCCTTTGGCTCCAGCAGCCCAAGCTCCTCGCCCGCCCGGGCTGGGCGCCTTGCAGTGAAAACTTGCAGTCACCACGGCCTGTGAGTGGCTCACTCTGCCATGCGTCGTGTGGTGACGACATCAGATGGGACTGCAGGCGGACTCGCAGCTCTGGGGACTTGGCCCACAGGGTCGGCTCTTGCCCAGGGGGCCGGTGTGTCTGACCCGCTGGACGGGAAGCAGGTCAGACATTGGTTGGCAGGAGGGTGGCCGTCAGGGGCGGTTCCAGGAGCCGTGATGGTGAACTGGGCACTCTGTGTGCTGACCTGGAAATGCCTCCAAATGTACTACGTGAAAGAAATTAACATATGGTGCAAGGCATAGGAAATCGTCCATTTTTATAGACAATAAATGCATTTTAAAGAAGGGAAGAACATCAGCCTTTTAGCTGGTAAACGCGTGAGCTGAGGCTGGGGGCTGCAGGCTGGGAGAGGAGCTGGGCAAAGCTGGAGAGAGGTTTCTCCACTTCGCCCATCTGAGTGCGATTCCTGAGGCTGCAGAGCGCCCGCGAGTTCCAGGACGAGGTCTGTGGGCCTCCAGCAGGGCCTGGCACAGGGCAGTGGGTCTCCAGGAGAGACCACCACTGCGCCCTGCTGCTGGATCAGCCCCCTCCTGGATGGAACAGGGACAAACCCGGACTGGACTGCCAGGTCCACGTCCCCCCAGGGGAGGCTCCTGGTCCAGGGAACTTTGTGTCCGCTGGCCTGTTTGATCATGACCGTGAAAGTGGACATAGTAGGGGAGGAGCGCTCCTGGGTGACCACCACCAGCCGCCAGGTAGGAGGTTCGGATGGCATCAGAGAGGAGGGACTGGACACTCAGGCACATGGACAGCTTGGCTCCCAGGAGGAGCTCTGTGCAAGCCTCCAGCTTCTGAGCGGAGATCTGGGGGCCTCTGAACGTGGTGGACACCACTGGACTCGGTGGACGCCGCTGCTCCTGAACATGGCCGGGTTCTGCTCTGATCGGGACGCCACGTGGCCCAGGCAGCATTGGTGCTGACTAGCGAATTGGGCCATCGCTCTGACGAAGGGACCGTGCTGAGGGCACCTGCCACGTCTGGGGGGGCGTGCAGCTAGCGCGGCGGGTGCTGGGCTGGGTCCTTCAGCGCCTGGAGAGGCGGAGGAGTTGGGTGTGGGCCCACGTGCGACTCAGCTCCACCGAGGCTGTGCTGGGAGCTGGTCCCCCGGGTGCTTGTGCTTGGCCCGCGCTCCGGCGGGCAGGCTCAGGTCTTCCAGGCCCGCTGGCCCGTCTAGGAGCGGGGTCTCCTCCAGGGACCTGATGCCTGATTGGGGTGACACATGACTGGTGTCTGGGGCCCAGGAATCCCTCAAGTCAGGTCGCCCAAGGAGGCCCTCACGGGAGTTCAGGAGAAAGCACAGCAGGCATCTGCCCAGCCACAGACCCCACCTCTGGGACGCCTCCTCACTCCCAGCCGGGGCCTGTGGCTGGTGCGGACCCCACGAGGAGCCTTCCCGGCATCCCCTGTCCCCTCGGGGGCTCGGTGGGGAACTTAAGGGGTTAAGGTCCTCCCTGGGCGTCAGGGCAGCCAGACCAGCAGGAGTCCCTGGGTCGGGCAGCGGGTGGCACGCAGGCCAGGAACGGGGAAGGCTGGTGGCCGGTGCAGGCCAGGAGCCACTGAGCTGAGTGACAGTGACCCGTGCCCAGGGGCGGGGCTGGCAGGCCCGGGGGGGTGCGCTGGGGGACGGCCGAGGGCGTGTGGGGACCCTGGCCCTGCGCTGCAGCCACCTGGCCCGGCCTGGCCTTCGGCCCGCGTGTCTCATTGGGCCCTTGGAGCCCAGGGCAGCTCTGGCCAAGCGCGCTGCGGACGGCTTGGGTCCACCCCGCCCTGTCCCCCTCGGGTCCCTGGCTGGGTCTCCTCCCTGCCCTTGTCCAGCCTCGTCATGCCCCGCCCCCACCACGTGTTACAGCAGCTCATTTTCTCATTCCCTTCCGGTCGGTCTGTGCACCGTGACATCCTGTGGAGGACTCTGACGTCCAGAATGCCCCACCCTGTCCCCCTCGGGTCCGCCCTGCCGGCTGGGTCTCCTCCCTGCTCCCGCCCAGCCTCGTCATGCCCCGCCCCCACCACGTGTTACCGCAGCTCACTCTCTGGCTCCCTCCAGACGGTCTGTGCACCTTGGAGTCCTGTGAAAGGCGATCAAAGCGCTGCAGCGCTGGAATGTGTTCTTTCCGGCTGCTGGGTCCCCTTTCCCCAGATTCTAATGTTTCCCCTCCACGTGCCCGTGTGACTGTGTCTCCCTCCGTGGCTGTTGTGGAGACAAGAGCTAAAACACTGAAGCTGTGTTTGTGGGAGGCCTGGCTGCAGGCCCAGGGAGGAGGGTCTCCTCGCCTGCCCCCCACGGGGAAGTGGCTGTGCCCCTGGGCTCCTGGGGCCCCTGGTCCAGGCTGACTGCTCACCTGTCTCCTCACAGCTGGAGATGGAGCTGAAGATACTGAAGTCGCAGGCGGGCCCAGCTGAGCAGAGCTTCCTGTTCTCCAGGGAGGAGGTGAGCTCGCTCAGGTACGTCCTGCCCTGCCCTGCCCTGTCCTGTCCCCGGCTCCTCTGTGCCCACCCCGCTGTGTTGTCTTCACAAGTACCCCCCTCTCCTCCCTGCACCGGGTTTGCCATTGCTCAGCAGCCTCCTGCCCAGCAGACAGCAGGGCTCCCCGCATGGCACTGTCTGCAGGCCCTGGCTCTGCTTCACCCAAGGGCACGCGGGCGTGACGACAGGAGGTGGGAAGTGTGGTGAGGGTGCCCCAATGGGTCTGGAGGGGCTCCTGGATGGGAGCCCACGAGCGGGGGTGAAGGTGCTCCTGTGGATGTGCTCGCTGGCCGGCGAGGTGGCTCTGGTGAGGCTCGGCTGTGTTCCCAGGAGTAGTGGGGAGCCATCCATGGCGCCAAAGGACTGAGGTCGGGTGTAGATGGGGTGACAGGAGGGGCTGGCTGCTGCCCGCTGGGCCGTATGTCCTTCCTGCAGGCTGTGGGGGTGAGAGTCCTCGGGCGCCCATGCCCCACTTAGTGTTCCCATGCCCCCGGCCCCCGGCGTCTCACAGCCATGACCATGAGGTCAGCATCCTCCGTGTAGCTGAGGGCCTCCTGGCTTTCCGGGGAAACTGCTCCGCCTGAGGACAGGGGCTGGGAAGCCCACGGCCACCATGCGCCCCAGTGCTCTGGAGGGCTCGTTCTGAGTGGACCCCGGAGGCTTCCCCTCTAGTCTCCCCACGCCCCCACCCCACCCCCCATGCAGCAGGAGTGCTGCTGGGAGTCTCCCTAACTGCTGAGCCTGGAGCTGGCTACCGCAGGGCCGGCACACCTGAAGGTGGCCGGCCACTGGCCACATGCGGCCTTCCCACGAGCCAGGCTGGCCGGGGCGGGGTGGAGTGGACTCCACCGCCCTCTGGCACTCGCGCAAGGAGATGTGCCGTGGGTGTATCACACGTGTGTGAAAGATACACGATGCACGAAACACGTGTGATGCAGCAAGTGCACGTGTGACAATTTGAAGCCCGACTCTTTCGGAAGAAAGCTGCGTGGAACTCGAGCAAAGACTTGAGCGGCAGCAGTTCAGGAGCCTCTCAGCTGGAACAGAGCTGGGCTCTCCTGCCTGCTGTTGCGGCTCGGCTCCGGCAAACCCCAGGCGCCATCTACACTTCAGAGGCTGGACAGGCTCGCCCACTGAGAACGGGTGTCTGAGTCGGGGCCTGCTCGTCCCCCCACCCCCAGGGCCCTCACTGCTCTCTGGGGCCTGCCCACCCAGCCCCAGGCCTGTTCCAGCACGAGCAGCCCCCTGCCTCAGGGCTGGGGACCCTGACTCTGGAGATGCCCCCTCCCAGGATGGCTGCACTCTGGAACCCGCCCACACCCTTCCCCCTGCGCTTGGTCGAGTCACCCTTGTGGCACCGTTGGTCAGGAGACAGGCCCTGCCTCAGAGGGCACAGCTCAGAGGGACGCAGCCGCATGGCCACCACCCACGACCTGGGCAGAAGCAGAATCTGCCCCCATGGGCCTGGTCCTGGTCTGTGTACCACAGCGAGGGTGAGGCTGCCCCAGACCCCAGTGCTCCCCCGCTGAGGGCCTGGTCCGGAGGGGAGCTGTGGGAGCCCCGCGTTTGCTCAAGCAGGCTTTTGCAGCCCCACGCCCCTCCTGCCCAGGGCCACTCCTCCGGGAGGAAGGCCACTCACCGGTCAGCAGGCCGCCCCTGCCTGCCTGCAGACACCCGTGGGAGCACAGCTGCTGCAGCGCGTTTGGGCCCCAGGCCCCGCTGCCCCTCTGCTGCCCGGCTGCAGGATCCGGGGGTCGTCCCAGCCGGGGCTGTGCCCGGCTTCCACTCCTGCACCGACCCTGTGGTGGGCCGGAGGGGCGGCCTCCCCCAGAGCAGAGCCTCTGGGCCCAGGGTCCTGGCCTGCCCCGGGCTGCTCTCCAGAGGACCGAGGACCGTCTGCTGTCCGGGGTCCTGAAATATCCCGGCTGCGCCTGCTGTCCAGGGTCCTGAAACGTCCCGGCTGTGTTGTCGTGCTCTGCTGGGCTGCTGGTGGCCCTTCAGCCTGGCGTCTCACACCGCCAGCTCTTGGAAAGCCCCTTGACCTATTCATTGGTCCTCTTTCTTCTTCCATTTCTCTCTGAAGCTGTTACTTAGATGTTGAACTTTCTGGATGCTTTCTGTTATAAAAACAATTTTGATCCTATTTTCTATCATTTGGCTTTACTTTCTATAGAATGTTCTCAAATTTATCAGCCCATTCTTTATTTTTGCTGTCATACTCTTAATTTCCTGAGGGTTTTTTTTTTTTTTTTTGTAGCGCTGCTGTTCTTTGAGTATTCCCTCATGTAAAAATATGTTCACTAGCTCTTTGATGTCGGTAGTGGGACTTTCTGAAGTTTCCTTCAGTCCATACCCCCATTCTCTTTATGTTGCTTTCTTCTGTCAGCATGATGGTCTGGGGGAAGGCCTCCTGCTGAAGCTGTCCCTGAGGCCCTGGTGGTCCACTCACAAGGAGGGTGTGTTGACCCCTCCCGGTCCCTCCTGGGCCTAGTGGAGTCTGTGCTGGCGGCTTCACTAGGTCTCCCGTGGCCGTTTCACGGGGAGCCCTCTTGTCTTTGGGAAGAGCCAAGTCTAGAGGTGGGCTGCTGCTTCTGGGTGCAGAGTGGGTCAGGACCAGGGGTTTGGGGTCCCTGGACACAGCTCTTCAGTGCCCTGCTGACCAGGGCAGCTTGGCCCTCCACCTGGTGTCCCTCTGCTCCCAGACCTGCTCTCTTCTCCCTTAAGGAAATAAATCTCTGGTCTTCAGTGTGGGGTGAGGTCTTGCAGCATGGTGCTTGGCTTGTCCAAGATGCAGTAAAGCGCATCCTACCTGGAGTCGGGACAAGACAAGACCAAAAGACACCCGCACCACGGTGACACAAACAGAGAACTGCCTGAGGAGGATCTTAGAGCAGCGTCCTCAGAACGCTTCTGCAAACAGTTACACATCTTCTTTAGACAAGTGATAAATTTCAACAAAGAAATAAAAATTATCTGTTTTTTTTAAAGACCCAAATATAAATTATACACCTGAAAAATACAATAACCCAAATAAAAAGCTCACGAGATAAGCCGCACAGTAGACTGCCAGGTCAGTAGAAACCCCTCAGCAGAGCAGCAGGGAGACAGACGGACAGCAAACAGGAGCAGCGCCTCGGGGACCCATGGTCAGGAGACAGAGGGGGACCTTGCTTAGCTGCGGTCCCAAAGGGGAGAAGGGCGTTGAGGCTGAGAAGACACCCTTAAGAAGTAAAGACTGGCAGTTTCCCAAATCTGGTGAAGGGCATGAAACTACAGATTTAAGAAGCTCAGTGGACCCCTTACATCATAAAATCAAAGAAACCCCCACCGTGACACATGCTGATCAACCTCCTGGAAATTAATCCCAAGGGAAAAGTCTTGAAAGGAGCTGGAGAGAAACACTGTAATCTGTGGGGACGTGGGTCTGAGCGGCAGCGAGTTTTTCATCTGAAACTGTGGAAGCCAGAGGAAGCACACAACGTTTTTCAAGTTCTGAGAGAAAAGAACTGTCAGCCAGCAAAAACATCCTTCAGGGATGAAAGGAAATCCAGACACCCTCCTCCGAAGCGAAGCTCAGAGAATTTGTCACCAGCAGACCTGCCCTTGATGAACGTCAAAGGATGCTCCCTGGCAGGAGGGGCACGGTGAGAGAGGAAAGCCGGGAGCTTCCACGGGTGAAATGGAGAAGCGGCAGGATAGCAGGCTGTCCTCGCGCTTCTGTGGGATCGTACCCGAGGGTGGAAGCCTGGAGCGCCCCGCGATGCTGGCGTGCAGCACGCGTGGTACAAGCCTCGAGCCCACCTGATCTGGCAGTGGGCGGGGGAGTCTGTCAGCACTGGGAGGCCACGTCATGTATGTGGATCTCCATGCTTCCAGTAACAGTAAGAAATGCATACAATGCTGTGTTTCCAAAACACTGCAGAATGAGCTTCTAGAAAGTGGCCAGGTAACCCACAGGAAGGCAAAAGAAGGGAGGCAGAGGGGATGAACAGGGAACACAAGTGAAGTGGCAGATGTAGTCACCAGGAAATCAAGTCACATTTAATGTGAGCGATGTAAGTTCACTAATTAGGAGACAGACTGGCAGCGTGAAACAAACACATGACCTGGTTACACTTTATCTGCAAGACCCACTTCAGCCATGACAGCACAGGGAGGTAGACTGAAAAACAAGAAATGATGTGCTGAGCGCGCATGAATGTTCTTAAAGTAGGTGCGGCTTATGCCGATGGAATAACGCCAGGTAAACCATGGCGGACCAAAAGGGACCCTGCGTGAGGCTCCGTCTGCACAGAAGCATAACTTCCAACTCTCGAAGCTGAGTGATGGGCTGGGAGGAGGTGTGGGCAGACCCACCTGTGCGGTCAGGACCCAGCACAGTGCTCTCAGGAGCAGCAGAACTGGACTGAAAAGCAGCAGAGATGCGGAAGGACTGAACAGGACCTGATCAACGTCCGTAGGAGGCACGGCGGGATGGACGCACCCGGGTCGCGGAACAGACCTCAGCTCATCCCAGGGAGTCAGCTTCATCCGCACCGTGTTGTGTCCAGAAGGAGCTCGATCCGGAAGTCAGAGCCAGGAGAACCCAGGGGAGTCCCCTGGCATTTGGGAGATCAAATACATGTTTAAACAGCCTGTGTGTGAGAGAGAACGTCTTGAAGGAGAGAGACACACAGGCAAATGGTGGCGAAAACCTGCCCGTGAGAGTCTGTGGTTCGACAGAGGTGCCCAGCCCTGGCTGTCCGCACTAGCAGAGTGGGCAGACGTCTGGGTTATGAGCCAGTCAGTCTCCAGACCGTGGCGAGAGAGGGGCAAAGGGAGCCCAAAGCAGGCAGAAAGGAGGTGCTCGTAAAGAGCAAATATGATGAAAGGAGAAAAACAGAAAATCACAAACAAAAAGCCAGTTGTTTGAAAATTAGTGACCCTCCAGCAAAAGTGACAAGTACAAAAAGAGTAGACTCGGAGCATCGGTGGCTGGAAGGACCGGGGGATGCCGCCACAGGTCCTCCAGCCATCTAGAGGGTGTGGAGATGTCTCGAACAGCTTACGCTCACAGAGTTGTCAACTCGGGCACAACGGACCACTCCCTCAAAAACAAGACTCGAGACTCCCACACCTCTAGCAAGATGAACGAGGTCATCTGTATCACCCTGTGTGTGCACACTCAGTCGTGTCCGACTCTCTGACCCCGTGGACTGTAGTCCGCCAGGCTCCTCTGTCCATGGGACTTTCCAGAGAAGGATACTGGAGTGGGTTGGCATTTCCTCCTCCAGGGGATCTTCCCGACCCAGGGATTGAACTCACGTCTCCTGTGTTGGCAGGCATATTCTTTACCACTGAGTCACCTGGGAAGCCCCGTGCATCATCCTACAGACATTGAAAACTTGAATTCATGATTACAGTGCTTCCCCCAAAGGATGGTGCCAGGTCTGTGTGTTGTCACTGGAGAGCTGTAAACGTCAAGAGGATCAGTGGCATCAGCTTTACATAGTCTGTTTAGACAGTGCAGGAAGTTAGGCGGCCTGGCTCATGGTTGGGGGCGGGGGGGCGTCTCCAGAGGGACATTGGTGAGCTGGTGGCGGTGACGGTGGTGTTCGTGGGGACTGTGCTCCTTGTCGGTGTCAGCAGAGGCTCCGTGAAGAGGACGTGGGCCTCCTCCTAAATTTGTGCGGGCTCCTGTAATTCTGTCCTGAGGGGTGGGGGAAAGAGAGAGAGACCCCAGGCTGCTTTCAGAAGTGGCTCCCAGTGACGCAGTTGCCGAGGCTTTCTGGGCTTCAAGTGGTAGAAGCTTCTCGGCATATCCACTGCTGGCCCAGGGTTTAGCTCGCTTGCGTCATTTACCACCTTGCTTCTGTTTTCCAACTTCTAAGGTTTCTTGGACGCTGTCGCTTCTGTTTTTTCTGTCTTTTCAGAAGTAGGCCTCACAAGAAGTCAGGAAGACCCACGCTCTCCTTTTAAAGAAATTTTGAGAGAGGTTGCACTTAAGTGTAAATGTAGAAGCCACCGTCTTCAACTGAAGTCTCTGGCGATTCTTCTGTTCATACACATTTTATGCACAGTGAGACCCACACCACTTAAACCCCGTCTCTCCGCTTCGCCTTGTAATACTTCGCTGCGTTTCTGCCGCCTTCGTGTAAACATTGACGTGTCGTCCGTCTCATTCTACGGTTGACTACCCCCCTTTGGAGCCTGAGTTGTCTCACGTTTTCGGCTGCTGAGACCGAGCTGTGACGAGCATCTCTGCAGGAGCTGTCGCCCGCGCTTTTACATGTGTGCCTGTGTGCGGGGGCCCGGAAACGCAATGGTCCCTGGGCCGTCTTGCCTGTAGGATCCCCGTGCGTTATGGTTTTGAAACTAAGACGACCCGCCCCGCCCCCCATCAGCAGCAGCTGTAATCCTTGTGCCAAAACAGCTGGCGTTCTCCCAGTGCTTTCTGTGGCTCAGGCTCTGCACCCCAAGCTTTCCCTTCAGTACCAGCCCTGAGAGATTTTAAATGCCCATGTCATCAAGGCATACTCCACATACAACAGATGTGTCCCTTTTGATGCCCAGTGTCATGGGGTACCAAGGGTGGGGCCATGGGAGTTGTCTGCCCAGGGAGCAGATCTCAGACAACGTGTTGTCTTTGGAGAGGTTTAAAACAACAATTGGACTTGCCTGGTTGCTAAATGGTGAAGAGACCTCCAGCCAGTGCAGGAGACACAAGTTCGATCCCTGAGTCTGGAAGATCCCCTGGAGAAGGGAATGGCAACCCACTCCAGTATCTTGCCTGGAAAAATGCCACAGACAGAGGAGCCTGGCGAGCTACAGTCCATGGGGTCCTAGAGTCGGACATGAGTGAGCGTGCGTGCAGGCAAAACAGTGAGGACAGTGAAAGCCAGTCTGTTTCTGCTTCTCACCATGCTCCTTCGGATCTGAAGAGTGTCAGGAATCCACCCACCCACGTCCACCAGACACCACAGTCACACTTGACAGATGTGTGTCCCTGCTTGTAGTCACCATCACAGTAAGCTACAGAATACATCCTGCTGCTACTGCTAAGTTGCCTCAGTCGTGTCCGACTCTGTGTGACCCCATAGTCGGCAGCCCGCCAGGCTCCTCTGTCCCTGGGATTCTCCAGGCAAGAATACTGGAGTGGGTTGCCATTTCCTTCTCCAATGCATGCATGCATGCTAAGTCGCTTCAGTCGTGTCCGACTCTGCAACCCCATGGACAGCAGCCCACCAGGCTCCTCTGTCCACAGGATTCTCTAGGCAAGAATACTGGAGTGGGTTGCCATTTTCTTCTCCAACAGAATACATACTAGGAGACTTGTTATCTTTTACATTTAAAATTATTATATAGTTGTTGTTTGTCAATTGCTTAGCTGTGTCCGACTCTTGGCAACCCGTGAACTGCAGCACGCCAGGCTTCCCTGTCCTTCACTGTCTCCTGGAATTTGCTCAAACTCTTGTCCATTGAGTTGATGATGCCATCCAACCATCTCATCCTCTGTTGTCCCCTTCTCCTCCTGCCGTCAGTCTTTCCCAGCATCAGAATCTTTTCCAGTCAGTCAGCTCTTCTCATCAGGTGGCCAAAGTGTTGGAGCTTCAATTTCAGCATCAGTCCTTCCAATGAGTATTTGGAAAAAGACAAATTGCCTTTTTCTTGGTGTACAGTCCCAGGCATTCTAATTACTTGCCCCTTAATCAGAGCTCAAAATACTGCCGTCACTTCAAAGCCCCCTCCTGCTGTCAGTTTATGATTGCCCCCCCACCGCACACCCGAGGGCCTTCAGCAGCCACTGATCTGTTCTCCATCCCCACAGTTTCCTGCTCAGTAATGTCCTATAGATGGAGTCCTACAATTTTAATCTTTTGAGACCAGCATCTTTCACTCAGCATAAGTGAAATTCCTCCACGATGTTGTCACCATGAAGTCCTTTATTTTCTGATTACTGTAGCTTTCTACCAAGTTTGGAAATCAGGAAGTAAGAGTTTTCCCGATTTGTTCTTTTCCAAGATTGTTTCAGCTCCTCTGATATCATAACCATTTTAAGTCTTCCTATCCATGAACATGGACTATCTCCCTGTCTATTTAGTTTGTATTTAATTTCTCTCAGCAATGCTTTGCAGTTTTTAGTATACAAATCTTTTACCTCCCTGGGTAAATTAAAACCTAAGTAGTTTGTTCTCTTTGACGCTCTTGTAAATGGACTGATTTTATTAAATTTCTTTTTTCAGATTTTTCATTGCTGTTGTTTAGAAATATAGCTGATTTTTATTTATATTGAAATATATTAGTCATTTTGGCCAAAGATTTGTCAATTTTGTTGATCTTTTCAAATAGCCAGCTTTTGGTTTTGTTGATTTTCTTCCTGTTTTTCTGTTTTCTGTGTCATTTATCTCTGTTCTGGTCTTTATTATTTTTTTCCTTTTATCTTTGAGTTCAATTTGCTCTTCCTTTTCTAGTCTTTTTTTTTTTTAGACGTTTTTTGTTTTTTGAAGATCATTTTATTTTATTCTTTTAGTCTTTATTTTTTGGCTGCACCACACAACATGGGATCCTAGCCCCCCAACCAGAGCTCGAACCTGTGAGCCCTGCTTTGGAAGCACAGAGTCTTAACCACTGGACCACCCCAGAAGTCCCCTTTTCTCGTTTCTTAAGATGTCTGCTCATGTTTCTGATTCGAGATCCTCCTCTCCCCTGGTGGCTCAGATGGTAAAGAATCTGCCTGCAGTGTGGGAGACCTGGGTTCAATCCCTGGGTCGGGGAGATCCCCTGCAGAAGGGAATGGCTACCCACTGCAGTATTCTGGCCTGGAGAATTCCGTGGACAGAGGAGCCTGGCCTACAGTCCATGGGGTCGCAAAGAGTAGGACGTGACTGAGCGGCTTTCACTACTTCACTTTCTTTTAAAATGTAGGCATTTAAGGTGTAAATTCCCCAAGAGCCTTGCTTTCTTTGATATCTTGTGTTTTGTTTTCATTGTATTTTCTCAAAGTGTTTCCCAGTTTCCTGGTGATTTCTTCCCTTATCTGTTGCTTCAGCCTGTTGTCTAGTTTTCACATATTTGTTTTCCAGTTTTTGTTTCCATTGTTGGGCTTTCCTTTCACCTCATTGAGTCAGTTCCGTCAGATCAATAACTTGAGCTCACTGGGACTTGCTTTGTAGCCTGACACGTGGTCTGTTCTGGAGACTCTCCATGTCCCTTGGCCAGAGCATGCCCTCTGCTGTTGGTCTGACCAAGTCGCCGGTGCCCAGCGTTCTGCTTCCTTGCTGCAGTTGCTCCTTTTTATAACTGGGTAATAGTCCACTGATGGACATACCACAACTTAAAAAAACACATCTGTCCACTTCCTGAAGGATATTTGTGTCGTTTTCAGCTTGGGGCAGTTACGACTAGAACTGCCAAATAAACATCTGTGTGCAGGTTGTGTAGGGGCCATGATTTCCGTTTCTCCAGGGTAGGTACCCCAGAGCGGAATTTCCAGGTGATGTGCCCAGTGCGCATGTGGCTTTGGAGAGGAGCTGGGTGGTCACTTGAGCAGCGCTGGGTGAGGGCCGGGTCCTCCTGTGGCAGCGCTAGTGTTGTCCGTGCTCTCATCTCACTCGGCCCCTCTGCTGGGTGCGCAGCCCCTCGCACCGCGCCGTCTCGCCACAGCTTTCTGCATGTGCGTCCCACGTGGCTGATGATGCTGGACCTGTTTTCATTAGTTGCAACCTGTTTAACCTTTTTGGTGAGATATTTGTTTAAATGTTTAGTTGTTTTTTATTGTTGTTGTTCTTTTTTTTTCCTTAACTTATTGTTGAATTTTGGAAGTTCTTTGTTTAGAGTGGATGTGTGTTTGTCAAATATGTGATTTGCAAATATTTTCTTTTAGCCTGTAACCTGTTTTTTCGTTATCTTACCAATGTCTTTTAACAAGAGTTTTAAATTTTGAAAAAGTCCAACTTACCAATTTTTAGATATTGAGTCTGAAAACTTCTTGCTTAGCCTATGTCTATTTAAATTTTTATGATTTCACATTTTACATCTAAACTTCTGGCCAGTGTTCAGTTGAAGTCTGTGTAAGGCGTGAGGTTTAGGTGAAGATCTATTTTTCCTAAAGGTGTTTAATTGCTTCCAGACAATCTATGGCAAAGGCTGTCCTTCCTTCATTGAACTGCTCTTATGCCTTTGTCACACATCAGCTGGGCATGTTTCTCTCTTTTCTGGACTCTGCTTTGCTGTATTGATCTCAGTGTTTATCTCATCGCCCCTGTCCTGACTACTTGTAGCCTTGGGGTAAGTTAAAATCTGGTAGAGTGACTCCTCTGATTTCGTTCTTCTTCAACATTGTTTTAGCTGTTCTAGTTCCTTTGACTTTCTGTATAAATTTTACAGTTGGTTTGTCTAGACCTACCCTCCCCCCCAAAAAACAATCCCGCTGGGGTTTTATCGGCTTTGTGTCAAATCTGTATGTCATTTGGGAAGAATTGACATTCTCAACGTGTTGGGTCTCCCGTTCCATGAATACAGTATCTGTTTATTTACATCTTTTATTTTTTTCATCACCTTTTTGTCTTTTCATTATACAGATTCTGCACGTTTTATTAGATTTATGCCTAAGTATGTCTTTTTATATCAGTTATAAATTTTGTTTTACTTTGTCTTACTGTTATGCACTATGACTGTATAGAAGTGATTGGTTCTTGAGTTGTTCATCTTATATCCTGTACTTTACCAAATTTACTTTTCAGTTCTATGAGAGGTTTTGGTGTTTCTTTTTGGTTGATTCCTCGTGGTCTTACTATGCATATTCTCCTGTCTATAAATTATCTGAGTTTCCCTGGTGGCTCAGATGGTGAAGAATCTGCCTGCAATGCAGAAGACCCAGGTTCGATCCCTGGGTCGGGAAGATCCCCTGAAGAAGGGAACAGTTACTCACTCCAGTGTCCTTACCTGGAGAATTCCATGGACAGAGGAGCCTGGTGGGCTACAGTCCACGGGGTCACAAAGAGTCGAGCATGACTGAGGGACTTTCCTAAATTGTCTGTATCAATCTCACGTCTTCTCCGAGCAGTGCGCCTTTGGTTAAGACCTCCAGGCTGTTGTTTGGAGTGTCTGCCTCACTCCTGGTCTTGGGGGAGCTCCTAGTCTTTCACAGTCAAGAACGATGTTGGCTGTGGGTCTTGGAGATGTATTGGGATGTAGGAGTTCTCTTCCATTCTTGATCAGTCTTTTATTCTTGATTTGTCATGAACAGAAGTTTAACCTTATCAAATCCTTTCTTTTTCCATAGATTGATAAGATTGTGTTTTTTCTTCTTTGAGCTGCCAGTGTGGGAGATTATATTGATTTATTTTTCAATATTGAACCAGCCTGACATCACGAGATCAGTCTCCTTGGCTGTCACTGTTCTTTCGTATTGGTGGACTCAACTTGCTCGTGGTTTGTTGATGATGCTTTTGTTTGTGAGGGATACGGGTGTGTGGGTTTCCTTTATTTTCTGCCCTCATCTGTTTCTCTTCAAGCATAATGCTGGCCTCAAGTGCCAGGCTGGGAATTATTCCTTCTTTTTTCTGGATGAGATTGTGGAGAATTGGCATTATTTCTTCGTTAAATGGTTGCACCCTGTAAAACCACGTAGGCCTGGACATTTGTGTTGTGGAAGGTCTCTGAAGGCTGGGCTGTGGGTGTGTGGCGATGTGTCTGGACCACGGGTGTTGTCCGTGTGGACGCCCCCATGGTGCCTCTGTGTGTCTGCAGGGCCTGAGGTGGGCGCCCCCATTCCCGGCGCTGCCGCCTGGCTCTTCCGCCCGTCTTGCTGAGCCCCACAGTTTGATTGGTCTTTCCGGAGGAACAGTGTCGGTCTCTTTCGTTTCCTCGTTGTTTTCCTGTTGTGTTGATGTCTGCGTTCTGTTAGTTCCTCCCGTCTTCTTGCTTCGGGTGTACTTTTCCCTTTTTTCTAGTTTCTTAAGGTGGGAACTCAGACTGCTGATTCGAGGTTTCTCTTGTTCTCTAATAGACGTGTTCAAGGCTACAGATTCCTCCCTGAGCACTGCTTCAGCTACACCCCACACCTGGCCCGCCCCTGAGGTCGGTCGCGCTCTCCTTTTCGGTCAGCCACAGGCGTCCTCTGGTCTCGTTTGTCGCCCTCCGCAGGCGGCGTGTCGTTTTGATGTGCTGTCATGCTTTCCGGTGTGTCGCTGTTCCCTCTTGTCTGTTGCTGTCGTTTAGTCACTGAGTCGTGTCCGACTCTTCTGCGACCCCATGGATGGTAGCCCACCAGACTCCTCTGTCCATGGGATTTCCCAGGCAAGAGTACTGGAGTAGGTTGCCATTTCCTTCTCCGAGGGATCTTCCCAACCCAAGGATTGAACCTGTGTCTCCTGCATTGGCAGGCAGGTTCTTTACCACTGAGCCACCAGGGAAGCCCTTCTGTTATGGATACCTGGTTTAAGTTCCATTATAGTCTGTGAATTAGTTTGTATGGTTTTCGTTTTTTAATTTGCTAGTGTTTATTAATGCCCCAGAATATGCTCTGTCTTGGAGAATGTTCTGTCTGTACTTGGGAAGAACATGTGTTGTGTGGTTCTGCAAAGTCCCGTGACTGTTCTGCAAAGTCCCATGACGGTTCTGTGGAGTCTAGTAACTGTTCTGCGGAGTCCCGTGACCGTACTGTGGAGTCCCGTGACCGGTCTGCGGAGTCCCGTGACCATTCTGCAGAGTCCCGTGACCGTTCTGTGGAGTCCAGTGACGGTTCTGTGGAGTCCCGTGACGGTTCTGTGAAGTCGTGGTAGACTGCAGGTCCTTGCTCAGCGGCTGCCCTCAGGTTTAAGACCTTGGCAAGGAACTCTGGCGTCTCCAAACACACTTGTGGGTTTGTCTGTTTTTCCTTCCAGTTCTGTCATTTTCCGCTTCATGTATGTATGTATGTTGCATGTATGTTGTATGTATATTGTATGTATGTTGTATGTGTGTTGACGCTCTGCTTCTGGGAGCATGTTCATTTAGGGTTATTGGGTCTTCTTGGTGAATAAACCGTTTCACATTGTTGTAGTGCCTCTCTTTTGGGCAGCCACTGTCTAGGTGTCTCCTGGAGTCTCGTCTGTCCAGCCACCGCAGTCTCCACTCTCCCCTCCTTGCCCCTTCCTCCCCCTCTTCCCTTTGTGCAGCTGGTGGAGGTGATCTGGGATGGCTGGTGGTTTACAGGAGGGTCACATGGGGAGTGCCGAGTGGTCCACACGCAGCTCGGCTCTGTCCCCCGTTACCAGCGCCTCCGTTCCTCGGTTTGTTTTCCGCTACTTTGCAGGGCCCGCAGGTGGCCCATTGCCCACCCCAGCCCACATTTGTCCTGCGTATCCCTGATGGGCTGGCTTTGGGGAAGATGCCTGAGGTCTGGGTGTCCGGTCAGGAGTGGCGCTGTGAACAGTTCCCGCTTCACTTTCATTATAAACAGGAGGAAGTAGGAGGCTCTTTGAACGCTGCGCTCGTGACACCCCTGACTCCACACTGCCACCTTCCTAAGAGCTGAGCTGCGCCCCCGTGAGCTAAGGACCCCCTCCCCTGCCTTCCAGCCCCCACCCAGCCTCGCCGCCTTTTAAAGTATTCCTTTATCTGTCTGGCCATGTGCCAGGTCTCAGCTGCGGCACGTCCTTCTAGCTCCCTGAGCCCAGGTCGAACCTGGGCCCCTGGCTTGGGAGCACAGAGTGCTGCCCCTGGGCCCCCGGGAAGTCCCCCTCTGCCTTTTAACTGGGGGCATTGGACTGTTTGCATCTGACGGACTCCTGTGTGGCCAGGTTTGGTCTTGTCCTGTCTTCTTTCTGTTTGTCCTTTCCCTTCTTCATTCTCGTTTTCCTGTATTTTTGACTTCCTTTGAGCTGCTTGCATGTTTTTTTATGATATCATTTTATTTCCCTTTTCGGCCTATTAGTTGAAACTTTTTTTTTTTTTAGTGGTCGCTTAGGTTTTTAATACTCACCCTTTACTTATCACCGTCCACCTCCCAGTGATACAATGCCTTCTCACAGAAAGCATATAATCGTACAGCTGCTTCTGTCTGTCATGCCGCCTTCGTGCTCTGGCTGTCATACATTTTATCTCTACTTACACCTTAAATCCCCAGTATGTTTTTATTGGTTTTGTTTAACCTCTTTTTAAAATAGCAATTTAGACATCTTTTAAAGATTCAAATAGCATGAAGCCACGTTTCCGCCCGAGTGTTGAAGATCCCGCCACTGCGCCTGGTGCGGGTCCTCTCCCCTCTGGCCTCCTCCCCGTCCGCCTGGAGGCTTTCCCATCACATTTGTGCCAGGTAGAGCAGGCCTGCCCAGGATAAATCCTCTGTTTCTGTGTGTCTGAGAACATCTTTATTTGGCTTTTGTTTTTTGAAAGATATTTTCACTGGGAATAGAATTCTAGGTTGACATTTTTCATTTCTTCCAGTATTTGATAGATTTTTCTCCTCTTTCTCACTTGGGTTTCTCTGCTGAGAAATCTGCTTCGTTTCTCTGTGGGCAGCATTTCCTTCCTGTGGCCGCTTTAGGGTCTCTTTATCATCACTGGTTTTAAGCAGCCACATTGTTCCATGCAGTGGGGCTGTTTCCTTATCTTTCTCATGCTCAGATTTGTGTGGCTTCTTGAGTCTGTGGCTTTATGCTTTGATCACACTTGGACCCTTCCTGCAGTATTTTTCTGGCCCCCGCCCCCACCCCCACCCCGCAGGGACTCCAGTTACACATAAATTCTGCTCCATGAAGCCGCCCCGCTGCTCACGCTGCTCTCTCCGGTTTTAAAGATTGATTTTCCTCTCTGTCTGCCACCCTGGTAGTTTTCATCACCCTGCCTTCAAGTGCACTAGGCTTTTGTCCTGCAGAGTCGCATCCATCGTGAATCTCATCCCATGTTTTTCATCTCAGACACTGCAGCTCCCACCCGATGGAACGGGCCTTTATTCCAGGAGCTTTTAATAACTTTTCCTGTCCGTGGATGCTGATTTAATGTCTGTGCAGTTCTTTTCTTGGTTATGCTCCTTGTTGTGGGTCGTGTTTTCCTAGTTCTTTCAGTGCCCAGTAACCCTTGACCGGACAGCAGACCGTGTCTGTCAGCTTGTTGGGTTTTGACGTTTCTGTGTCCCGGTAAATCTTGGTGCTTTTTTCAGAGGTGCAGTTAGGCTTCTTGAAAAGAGTTTGGTCCCTTCCATTCTCGCTTTTGTTGATTTGCGAAGCCATTCTGCAGCAGTCCTGACTGAAGAAAATCACCCTTGCACTCCCGAGTCAACCTTCCGGATTTACCCCTGAGCATGAGTCCTCCGTTCCAGGTGGGAGAGGCTCCGTCCCTTGCCCCATGTCAGCGCTGGGCCCTGCTTCCGGGTACTTTTGTATTTTTTGTTTTATTCGTTTTTGGCCTTGCTGGGTCTCATCGCTGCACACCGCCCTCCTCTAGTTGTGATGAGCGGGGTTCCTCTTCTTGCGCTCGGCCTGTGCTCGCCGTGCGGGGCGCGGGCCCAGCAGTCGTGGCCGCACCGGCTTCGTTGCTCCAAGGCCTGTGGGAGCCTCCCGGATTGGGTCGGACGCACGTCTCCAGCCTGCCTGCACGCCCGCCTCCGCCTCTGGGCCTGCTTGGCCTCTGGGCCCTCGGACGAGAGGGCCCGTGTCTGCACCCTGCGCTAGTGGCCCCCAGCCGCGTCCACGTCCCACGTTGAGTGTCTGTTCTGTCTTTGCATCGAGTTTGGTCCTTTTGTTGATTCTCAAGTCCTCCCCAGGGTGCCGTCCTACATGTGGGGTGGACCAGTGGGCAAGGACACGCAGACCCCACCTGCCCCCGTTAGTCTCCTGCCCCTTTGGAGTGGCGGTCGGCGGAG
>ML662479.1:4199970-4211131 GCA_007570785.1 Antilocapra americana
TCGGCGGAGCCCCCCCGTTAGTCTCCTGCCCCTTTGGAGTGGCGGTCAGCGGAGCGCCCCCGATCTTAGTCTCCTGCCCCTTTGGAGTGGCGGTCAGCGGAGCGCCCCTGACCTTAGTCTCCTGCCACTTTGGAGTGGTGGTCGGCGGAGCGCCCCCCCAGATGCCGTGCTGTGCTCCCCCACCCCCTGCTTGTGTGTTTTCACAGCTTTTCCTTGCTGCCACCTCTCTGTCATGTTTTCACCAGTGCCTGTTTAACCATCTCGTGACCCTCCCATTTGCTGCCCAGAGCCTGGGCTGCAGGGCCCCCCGTCACGGCCTGCTCTCCTTGCAGGCTGAAGGTTGAGGAGCTGGAGGCGGAGCGGAGTCGCCTAGAGGAGGAGAAGAAGACCCTGGAGGCACAGCTGGAGCGGCTCACCCTGCAGGTGAGCTTGTCTGAGGGTCGCCGCCCTCCCGCGAGGCTCTTGCCACAGCGTCCACTGCCCGGTGAATGGGCCAGACTGAACTGGGGGCCTGTCCCCTCCAGACGCCCTCGCTGGCCGAGAGCTCTGGCCCCGAGCCCGCGGCGGGCACCTTCTGCCTCAGGCCGCACTGTCGCCCCCTCCAGCCCCGTGCGCTTCCTTATTTCCAGCCTGTTTTCCTGACCGCTTGCTGCAGAGCCCCTGTGGCGCCCGTGGTGGGTATGCTGGGCGTGCTCCTGGAGGAGGAGAGGCCCAGCAGAGCCGTGTGGGTCAGGGTTTGTCTCCAGGCGGGCCCCGCTGGCCTGCAGTTGTGAGGCTCATGTGCTGTTTACACTGTTGCGGTGTTGCTTTGTTTTTCATTTTTATCCTCCTGTCTAAATTATTCTCAGGCAGGAAACCTGCAGGTCTGTGATTACCCAGATTCTGGACAGGCCATTGATTTTTGTCCTGACACCTATTAGAGGCAAATCAAATCTCTTTTTTATTCCCGATTCCTGGAGACGGGAGAAGTGACATCCTTGATAGAGCGCAGCGCCGGGAGCCACGGCTGGACGGTGTTCAGCTCCAGACCTGTCATCTTGCTCGGTTTTAATTGGGCCGCAGACCTGACACGGGGCGGCTGCTGGCAGGTGAATCCCCAGCCGCCCGTCAGCGGCCGCACATCAGCGGCCGCACTGGGTCGCGTGCGCCCGAGGTCTCGGCTGACAGCTCCCGGGCCTCGGGGCAGGGCTCAGCAGGTCCTGCTGAAGCCGCCAGTCACGAGGAGCCACTGCGGCCCCGCTGTGGGTGCTGGGCGTCAGAGCAGGTCAGGGGCACAGTGACCACCATCAGTCAGTGGGGGTGGGGGGTGGTGTCCACGATGTCGAGCAGGCCCAGCCTCCTGGGCCCCAGGCGGACCCCATGTGGGTTGGGGCATCCGGGTAGGCAGACCTCAGCTGGAGCCCTCCTCCTTGGCTGGGTGGTCTCAGGTGTGTCGTGCTTTGCCATCTGAGCCCCCAGCACGTCCTTTATAAAATGGGGGACGATGAGCCCCCAGGAGGGATAACAGGAGGGGTTAACAAGGGCTCAGGGGCCACATGTGGACACACCATGGTGAGGGCAGAGACCTCGGTCCCTGAGCTGTGGAGGCCGCAGGAGAGGCAGACGCCCTGAGGTGGCCTGGCTGGCCCCAGGCTTGGTCGTGTGACTGCAGCGCTGAACCCGGGTCTGAGCCAGAGCAGGGGTCGCAGGCTGGGAGCGGCTCGGCACACGGCCCCCCGGGGTGCGTCTGTCTGCGGCGCTGCCGGCCTACTACTGGTACATCCCCCTCTGCTCTCCCTTGGAAGAGTCTTCAAGTCGGGCCGCTTCAAGGAAGATTGATTAAAATCAGCTGCAGTTTGCCTTAATTGGGAACATATGCTCGGAGAGGGAGTCGACTAGTTAGAACTTCTTGTAATTAGTTCACAGCTGGTTGGTGAGGCACGCACTCCAGTTACTGCTCAGAGCCCAGTGCACGCCTGCCCGTCTGCCCACTGGTGCCTGGCGGGGCTGGGCAATGGTGCAGAGCGGGCTCTGGACCACTCCTTCCGTGCTGTTTGCCCGTCCCGGTCTTCTGGGGGTCGTTGGCTCTTCCCACCAGATCTGTGATGACCCGCGTGTCCCTAAAGTAGCCAGCCATCAGGGAGATGAGCCCAGCTCAAGAGATGGTGGAACAAAGGCCCCAGCAGCCAGACACGACTGGCCGTTTTGTGAAGGCAGGACGTTCAGACAGGCTGCTCTTGAGCAGACCACCCGAAACTCTGGGCCCAAAGCTGTAGGTGTCCTCTGGGAACCAGACTCTGCGGGGACACACTCCCAGTGCCCCAGGCCTGCGGCCCACCACGCTCCCTCCTGCCCTGCGCCCACCTGGCCGCTCCCAGCAGTCCTGGGGGGGGTGGGCACTGCCTGGCATCCCAGCCCCCTCCCGCCCTTGGCTGCCCCTCTCCTCAGCGGTGGGTCCTGGGCCTGCTGTTGGCTCTGCCCCTCCACGGTGGTGGCCCTGGTCACAGTCTGCTTGCCGGGACGTGGGGCTCACCCCTCCCCCTGCCAGCTGTGGTGGAGAACACGGTGATCTCCAGCCAGGAGCGCTGCCCTGCCGAGGTCCCCACTCTTGGGACAGCATCACCTCACCAGTGCCCCGTGTGTCCACGTCTGGGTTTTCGTGGGCCACATCCGGGGCTGTCAGAGCAGTGAGCTGCCTGGCGCTCCAGGGAACAGCCCCGAGGGGCAGACCCACAACAGCTCTGGGCCTGACGGCCACTGGTCCCCCAGCAGGGCCCTTTCCGGTGAGGAGCAAGCTTAGTGTGGCGGGCGGCCTCATGCCCTGTGGCTCCCCTGGTCCCGAGAGCGGAGCCAACACGCCGACGCAGCCCTACTGGCTCCCCGACGTTACAAACGTGGTCAGACAGACAGCAAAGTTGCGAGAGTTTCGCCGTGAGCACCCCGTGTCCCCTGTGCTGGGGACGCTCTCCCGCGGCCGCTGTGACGCACCTGTCCCCCCCCTTCCTTCCGTTAGTCCTGTCTCTTTTCTTGACGCACTTTAAAGCAAATTGCAAACATCTGTACCTCTAAATGCTTCAGCACGCGCGTAATTAGGCAGAATTCATCTCTGGGGTTTGAGCCCCCATCCCACCGTCGCTCAGAGGGGGGCGAAGCCCCCCGAGCTGGAGCGTCCCCTCACGTCCCTGCCCACCTGCTTCCGGTGGGGGGGACTGTGCTCAGGAAGGGCCCTCCTGCAGCCCAGTGACATTTACACTGACTGTGTCTTTTTTGGAAATGGAGTGGGTAGAAAATTGCCAGGTTCCCTGTGAATGGAGAACTTGCGGGAACTGCCCGGCTCCCGCCGCGTCTGATCATAGCAGCTCCCGGCCTGGCCTCCTCCTACTCGGGAATACAGGGCCAGGGGCCTCCGGGCTGCAGGGGGGTGGCCTTCACTGCTCTTCACGCCTCGCTGCCCCTGCCCCCGCCCCCTCTCCACACAGCAGACCCGAGCCCCACTGGCCCCTCACCTGCAGGTTCTGCCTGCCCCCTGCCCCGCCCCGGTCAATCCTTGGGCCAGAGGGCCTCCCCTACCAGTTCTCACTGGCCCTCACTGGCCAGGAGCCCCAAACCTAGAGCAGGTCCAGGCTCTGCTTCTCGGAGCCTGTCTTGCCCTTCGGTCCTCCTGGGCCTTGAGCATGTCCTATCCCCGACTAGACAGGTTATTTCCTGATGGCCTGCTCCCTGTGCTTCTGGGATGTTCTCTGGGCATTGCTCCCTGGAAGGGGCAGGACCCTGCAAGCCGTGGGGCCTGGTGCCTGGGGAGGGCGGTGAGCCCCCGAGGCTGTTCCTGGCGGGGCCGGTTGTGCTCCTCGTGGCACAGGCTCATCCCCATCCCCAGCCCCCGCAGGCTGATGTTACTCTGCACGTCTGGTTCCATGGTGCCGGCCGGGGATTGGCACAGAGGGCTGGGTGTGGGCTGGCGGTGGTGCGGCCGGGGGTCGGCACACACCAGCCCCTCCCCCAGCTGCGACACTGGCCCCGCCCTGGCTGCACCCGGGGGTGCTGGTCCTGCTCCCTGGGTCATCCCTGACCCTGGTCCTGCTCTCACTCAGCACTCATGGGCGCTGAAGTGGGGGTGCTGTTCCCCCGAGCGGAGGCAGCCTGGCACACAGAAGCCGCCCATCTGCCGCATGATGGGAGATGACACGATCACATCCCCCGGCCCGAGCCGGCTCCACCACCCCAACGGAGGTCCAGACCTCTCTGCCCTGCAGCCTCTGTCTGCCCTGACAGCCTGGGTCGTCTGTGTGAGGACCACAGGGCTGGCCGCTTCCTGCCGCCGCACCCCCATCCTGGCCAAGCCAGAGCTCTGTGGTGTCAAGACCAGGCGCCCTCCAGCCAGCTGCCCTCCCCAGGCTGTGACCAACTGTCTGCCGTGGGCCCTGCCCGCCTGTGGTGCGGGATCCCGGGCAGGCAGCTCTGGCATCACCCCTCCCCTGGGCACTGAGCCGAATGCAGTGACCCAGCCTGACTCCAGGCAGTGTTCTCAGGGCACAGGGACGCCGGGGCACATGTGGTGACACAGGCAGGGCTCCTCGGAGGTGGGCTCTGGAGGCCGCACGTCCAGGTGTGAGCTTCTGGTCTGCAGACCAGGGCCCTGGGCGGACGCTTCCTTTCCCGAGTCCCGGCTCCTTCGCTCAGACGCTGAGGGGGAGCCGGCGCCCGGCCCCTCGCCCACGCAGCTGCTTGGAGCTGTGGGCTTGCTCCCCTAATGTGAGTCTGCACCGCCCCTCCCCCCCCCCACAAACTCAGCCCGTCTCCTCGCGCGCTGCGGCTCGCCCCTCGGTGCGTTTGGGGGTTTTCCCTGCTGAGGTGTGGGGCCCTGTTAGTGACACGAGTCGAACGTCTCCGGGTGGGTGTGCTGTGACGTGTCAGTCCTGCCGTTACCAGGAACCCGATCACGACCTTGCCGTGGCGTGCATCCTTTTGCACACGCCTCTGCCATGCGGGCTCTGTGTGTGGGAGAGACTCCCAGAAGAGAGGGTCGGCAGGCGCCTGCGTGTGTCGTGAACGGTCATACGACGGCTGCACCGTGAGGGCACCGGCCCGCCACAGCCACCAGACTTCTGGACTTTTCTGGTCCAGTAGGTGAAAACACTGTGGTCTGAACTGTCAGTCCCTTTATCACATGTGAGTGCAGATTTTTAAATGTGTTCTTGTGTGTTAATGTCCTTGGTTCCTTTTTCAAATGGCTTGTTGGTCCTTTTCTTGTTGATTTCTTAGAGTTCTTTGTATATTAAGGCCATTTCAAGTTGTGAATATGTTTTTCTAGTTATTATTTGTCTTTTGATATTTTTTGCTTGTGCTGTTTTGTTTTTTTTTTTAAACCAAGCTTTAGTTTTTGGCTTTTAGATTTGTTTTATCACAGATGCGTTTATCACCTTTTCCTTTTTAGCCTCTGGGTTTTTGTTTATGTCTTCACCTTTTGCATGTCCAGATAGTAAAGAATTCACATTTAAATCTGACTGATTTGGAATTTGGTCTGGGTTTTTATTAGGTGGGAGGCATGGTTTTGGAGGGGCTCCTCCTGGTACCCCCGGACCACTTCCTGAAAGCCTGTCTTTTCCTCGCTGGCATGAGGTCAGCCCCCTCGTGCACCCAATGCCTCTGTCAGGTTGAGGCTGGGGCTCGGTGTCCTTCTGCCCCCAGACCCTTTGTTTATCAGGGTTTTCTCTTGTTCATTTTTATGTCAACTTTGGAATCAGCATTTCCAGCTCCCCCTCCCCCAACCCAGCTTCGCGCTTGCTGGATGTCGTGAACTGAGAACGTGAGGGTCTAGGGGTCAGGGTCTCCTGGTCTCACCCTCCTCCAGGAGGATGTCGCTGAGACTCTGCTAGGTTTGTGAGCCCCCGCCGGGAACAGCCCGCGCAGAAGGACAGACACTGTGTGATTCCACCGGTGGGGGGTCCCTGGAGGAGTCAGGGTCATAGAAACGGAGGCAGAGAGTGGGGACCGGGGCTGGGGATGGAGCCGTGCTTACGGCAACAGGGCCTCAGTTTGGGAAGGACAGTGGTGAGGATTGCACCGCAGCCTGAATGTACTTAAACCGAACAACACACTCAAACGTGATTAAGGCAGCAAATTTTACCATAATCCCAAAAACTTTTCTTACTGGCTTTGCTTAACATCTTTTGTCACAGCTCAGAGGCCTGGCAGGGGGAGCACAGCGCCGAGTCCCTGGTGAGGGGCGTGGGTGCCGGGTCGCCCCGCCGCCTTCCCGCCTCCGCTGCCAGGCCCTCCTCCTTCACCAGCTGGTCCTGCAGCTGCTGGCCGGACCCGGAGTCCCCCACCGCCAGCTCCCGCGGCTCAGGGCGGATTTAGGGTGCCTGCTGCCGCTTGCTGTCTGTGACAGGGAGATCTGGCAGCGAGGCGCCTGAAATCCAGTGCCTGCCCACCCGCCCAGCTGAGCAGGGACACGGGTCACTCGGTCAGCGGGCTCAGAGGGCCGTTGCTGTGGAAGGGCAGGGGCTGTCGCCGGCGTGTCCCGCCTTCTCCTCCCCAGCCTCCCCCGTCCCTCCTCCGAGAGATGTGGCCCCGGGTGCCTGGCTGGGTGGCCAGTGTCCAGGCCGAGTGCACTGCCCTCACGCGGTGGCAGCTTAGGGGGTGGCCCGGCCCGCGGACAGGAGTGTGGGGCCTTGTTAGCCGGGGGCAGCTTGGCCAGCTCACTCCGCCCGCCGTGCACCAGTGCTGCACCCCCCACTCCCACATCTGCTGCACCGCAGCCCCGAGTCTCCCTGGAACAGCCCGCCTTGGTGCCCGGGAGGGCGATCCGTGTAGGGGGCGGTGCTGGGAGGGCCTGGGGCCCGCAGCTGGCCTTCAGCCAGAGCGGCCACCATCCCGCCCTCCTGACGGTGAGGGTTGTCTTCCGTGGCCTCCCTGCAGGCTGCTTACAAGCACCTCTCACAGCAGGTCACCTTCTGAAGGACTCTGCCTGGGGGTCGTGGGCGGTTAGTGTCCTGTGGCTGGCTCCGCCGACCACCCTGCGTCTGCTGCCTAGAGCTGGGGGTCAGGGCTGTGGCCCTGCCCGCGGGTAGCGTGGGGCCACGGCGGGCGCTTGCCATGGGCGTCCGGGCCTCTACAGCGCCCCTGCTCTGCCTCCGCTTTGCCTGGTCCTCGCCTGCCCAGCGAGACCCGGGTAGCCCTCGGCTCTTGGCGGCACAGCTGGGGCCAGAGGTCCCGGGAGCTTTCGGAGTCATGCTGCTGGACCCAAAAGAGCCAGAATCTGGCGCAGGTTGATGAGACTGAACACCTGGCATCTCGGGTCCCTGCGGCCTGGCTCCAACCTGATGTCCACCCGCTGGGGGGGACCTTGTTGCAGCCGCGCAGAAGTGACCTGGTGTCTCCTCTCAGCTGGCCCCTGGACTCCTGCATCTTCTGTCCCCCGTCCCTCTGCTGGCACCTGGGTGGGGCAGACACGGGGGGCACCTCGAGATGGGAAACAGGCTGCTCCCTGCCCGCACACTGCGGCCTTGGGCTGGGCCTCGTCCCCACGCTGCCTCCCTGAGGGGTCAGGTGTGCACCGGCGCTTTTCTGCGCTGTCTTCCCGTGACCCCAGAAAGGCCTGGGTCCTCAGCCAAGAGCACGCTGGCCGTACCCGGCAGGTGTGAGAGACGCCCGTCAGGGTCAGCGCTGGTTTTTGCTCCCGTCATCACAGGTAGCAGTGATGCATGCAGCAAAGCTGCGCTGCGTTTACGGCTGTCTTCACATCCACTGACTTTCTGATCTTTCCAGACCTGGGAAGGTGAGCAGCGCGCCCATTTTACAGATGAGCAAATTGAGTCTCAGAGCGGCCTGGTCGTCTCAGAACCAGCACAGGGATGTCTGCTTCTTGCAACAGGACGCCAGCCGAGGAGCCGAGGGGCTGCCCCGTCTCAGCGGGGGTCTCGTGTTAGCAGAGGGGCGGCTGTCCACAGAGGGACAGGTGGCGTCCCTGACGGGAGGCCCCTCCTCAGGCTCCGCAGCCCGAGGGGGCTCTGGCCGCAGCCACAGACAGCCTGCAGGCTCACTCGTGTGTCCCGGGCCACACGGCGCCTCGTGGCCCGTGGCAGATAAACTCTCCCTGCCGGGCTCCCTGGCACTGGTGGGATTCCCCGGGAGGACGATGTGAGAAGGGCCTCCATGTGTGCCAGCCTGGGGACTCCGCTCCCCACGGCCCGTCCTGCCTGGGCCCCAGCTCACTCCGGACCTGGGGCCTGGCGGGGCCCTTGGGCTTCAGCGGCCGGCCCCAGGGCTGGGCAGCTGTGAGCACTCGTGAGGGTATTCTGGGGCCCTCTCAACCCTGACGGTCCCTGGGTGGCGGCCCCACAGCCTGCTTGTTTGTGAGGAGCCTCGGCCACAGGAGGGCGGGTACCCAGTCCTGAGGGGCACCCTGGGGGGCGGGGCCTCAGGAAAAGGATGGCGTGGGGGCAGGGCGAGGGGAGGCAGGGGGCGGGGTCTCGGCCCCCGTGGCCCCTGGCTTGTGGCCCTGGTGGCCCCCTGCCTGTATGGCCCTGGCTTGTGATGCCCCAGAGCAGGGGCTGCCCGCAGCAGGGGGCTGGTCCCCAGGGCCAAGCCCCCGTCTCCCTGCCTGCGGCCCTCCCACCTCTAGCCAGGGCCCTCCACTCTTTAGCTCTCTTGTGACTTGCTCGGTGGCCACGAGGGCCTGTTTCTTGGGTGCTTGGTGCCGGGGTCTGTAGGGTCTGGCCTGCAGTCATGTGGCCCATAGCCGACACCGCAGGCTCTCCACCCTCAACCAGCACAACGTCTCTGGGCTGGGCGTGCCGGGTGCTCGCAGCTTCAGAGCTGGGCAGCGTCCCGTGAGCCCCCAATCACCAAGGAAACTGGCCCATGCAGCGTGTAGGACGTGAAGCCAGCACCCGGGGGACCTGCCCAAGGTCACAGAGCTCACATAGCTCACCGGGGTGTCGGGGCGCGGGTCCTGGGCTCATGGAGGTGGCTGTGCATGCTGGCGGGCCTGGAGGGCTGAGCGCCCCCCCGTCCTTGAGGTCTGGCTTACCCTGCCCCTCAGCTTCAGCAGGACCCTGAAGCTCCCTGTCCTTCTCCCTGAGCTCAGCTTCCTTCAGCGGGGAGAGGTATTGATTCAGTTTTCAGGCCGGTTGATTCATGAATATGCATGAGGACGGTGGTTACTTAACTGTGCTGTTTAATTCTCCGTGCATCCCTCCTGCCAGCAGGGTCTCTTAGCAGGCGCAGCAAGGCCCCCTCCCCAGCCGTCATGGTCCTTCGTGGCCTGCAGGGGTCCCGGGGGTCTGCCCCCCGTCCTGGTCTCCAGGGCGCTAGGCTGAGAAGGCCCTTAAAGGTCAGGTTTACTGCCCTCCCACTTCCTCAGATGGAAGCTGAGGCCCTGGAGGACAGACGCCCTGGGCTGCCCGCAGGCAGGGCAGAGCTTGACCGTTGACGGCAGTAAGGCAGGTGCATGGGGCTCAGGACACCAGCTCCAAGGCCCGGACGCAGGGGGCCTGGCCGTTCATCATAGTTTGCCCAGAATCTGAGCGTGAGAAGGAGACCCCTGTGACCTGCGGGCTGCAGGCGGACTGCAGGGCCCCCGAGAGGAGCAGTGATCAGGCCCAGCCCTGCTGCCCGGGCCCGTGGTTGTCGGGCGGGCCCGGTCTTCCGCGGACTCGTCACCCCTCTTGGATCCTAAGAAACTCGTGGTCCCCGAGGACCCCGGCCAGCCTGGGGCTCTGCTGCAGCCTGCCCCGTGCCCACCTGCGGTCATGGACAGGAGCGGGCCTCCGCTCCCAGGCGAGGGGGAGGGTTTTTGTTTGCCGGTAATTGCACCCGAACATCAAAGAGAGGCTCAGAACTCCTTTTGAGATTCCCGTCAGCGTCTCAACTGTTTCCTCAGCTGTGAATCAAACAAGGCAACAAATTTTTAGCAGAAGATTACAGCCGTTTCTCCCCTTTCTTCCTCAGAGCTGTCATCTAGTCACAGATATCAGCAGATTTGTTCACGCCCTCCCATCTGCCTTAGCGATGCCGGCCCCCAGTGCCCCTCACAGTACCACGGGTCCCCTGTGCCTCCAACCACACGTGCCCTGCCCCTGGCTGACTGTGGGCACCACCTCTCCCAGGCACCGTGCAGCCCATGGGGAAGGAAGGAGGGACGGAGTGAGGGAGGGACAGACGAACAGAGGGGAGGGCCTCCTTGCTCCCGGAGCGGGTGCAGAGAGCGGAGTCCAGGGACGCTGAGCCCTGACGCCCTTGCCCTCGGCCTGGCCACCCGGTCCTGCGGGCCTTTGACCCGTGGCAGCTCCACTGGGCCTGTGGGTGAGGCCGACTCTGGGTAGCAGCTCGTGTCCAGTCCTCCCCAGCACCTGGGAACGGTGGCCCCACGGTCTGTGGTGCTCCTCCTCCCCCAGCCGGTCAGACTTCTGGGGGAGCAGCTGCCACAGCCCCCCCTCCTGTAACCAGAGTGACTTTCCAGCCCTTGACTTCCGAGCACCCTGTGGGAGGTTCCAGGCGACAGGGCCTGTGGCCGACCCCAGCCCCAAGCTGCTGTCACAGCCTTGTCTCGAGTGCCCGGCCCCCCAGAGGCACCTTGGGAAGCCCCCCGAAAGCCCGGCTGGGCCCAGGCCACACGGGCCTGAGTTGAGTGGGCTGGCCTGGCCCCTGCCAAGCCAAATGCGCAGACCTGCCCTGAGGACCAGGGTCTGGATAGCGTGTCGCTGAGGGTGGAGTCTCGGCTGCGTGGGAACCCCGAGGACGCAGGGCCAGGAGTCCGTGACCAGGAGGTGGTTTGAGAGCAAAAGCTGGGAAGCTGGGACAGCCTCGGTCAGGGACGGCGCTCTATGGGTCTCTGCCCTGACCTCCTGGGGCCGCAGGAGCTGTGGGTCATGCGGGTGCTAGGAGACCCGCAGGCAGGGCCATGTCCACGCCCGAGGTGCTGGTCCGTGCCAGCCAGGGTCAGCCCCGCTGCAGACCCGCATCCTGAGGCCGGGCCAGCCCAGCACACGCATCCCGCGGACCCAGTGCGCCCCCCCCCCGCCCCATCCACGCCGCCTGCAGGCCGGCCCAGTGTGTGGAGGAGGAGCTGGTGCCCAGCGGGCCCTCAGGGCAGCTGGAGCGTCCACACACGTCCTGCTGTTTGTTTGCCCTCTCTTCTTTCATGTCTCTTTCTTTAAAATAGCTATATTGAGATATG
>ML662479.1:4211231-4260759 GCA_007570785.1 Antilocapra americana
TTCCTGTCTCTTTCTTTAAAATAGCTATATTGAGATACGATTTACATACCACAGAGCTCCCCTGTGTGAAGCGTGCGATTCGGTGGGTTTCACACTTTCACAGGTAACGAGCAGCGATCACCACACAGATTCCAAACGTTCGTATCGGCTCAGAAGGGAACCCCGTATACTCTTTGCCGTCGCCCTGCATGCCGCACCCCCTCCAGCCTCCAGCAGCCGCTGCTCTGCTCTCTGCGCTGGTGCTGCCCTTGCTTGGACACGGCATGCGAGTGGGGTCGTCTTCTGTCACTGGCTTCACCCGCTGAGCGCGGTGTTTTCCCTTTCCCCTTTCGCCGCACTGCCGCGTGTGAGATCTTAGTTCCCCAACCAGGGGTCGAACCCGCGTCCCCTGCATAGGAAGCATGGAGCCTTAGCCACTGAAGCCCCGGGGAGGCCCCCGGGCAGTGTTTCCTCGCTCACGTCGCAGCCGCGGTCAGCGCACCGCTCCTTCTCGCGGCTGCAGCACACTGCGTGGTGTCGCCGACACATGGATGGCTATTGTGGACGGCGCTGCTGCGAGCAGTTGTGCACAAGCTTCTCTGTGGCGCATTTACTCCTCTCAGGTGTGTGCCTGGGTGTAGACTCGCTGGATTGCATGGCGGTGGCAGTTCAGTCGCTCAGTCGTGTCTGACTCTGCAAGCCCCTGGACGGCAGCCCACCAGGCTCCTCTGTCCGTGGTATTGCCCAGGCAGGGACACTGCAGTGGGCAGCCATTTCCTTCTCCATGGGATCTTCCGAACCCAGCTATCAAACCCATGTCTCCTGCATTGGCAGGTGGATTCTTTACCACTGAGCCACCTGGGAAGCCCAGATCACGTGGTAACTCTGTGTCTAGTTGTTTGAGGAACTGTTTTCTATGGAGGCAGCACCATTTTCTGCCCCAGCAGCAGCTGCTGCTGAGTCGCTCAGTTGTGTCCGACTCTGTGTGACCCCGTAGGCGGCAGCCCACCAGGCTCTCCTGTCCCTGGGATTCTGCAGGCGAGAACACTGGGGTGGGTTGCCATTTCCTTCTCCAATGCGTGGAAGTGGAGTCGCTCAGTTGTGCCTGACTCCCCGCGACCCCACGGACTGCAGCCCACCAGGCTCCCCGGTCCCTGGGGTTTCCCAGGCGAGAGCACTGGAGTGGGGGCCGTCGCCTTCTGGCGGAGCAGCAGGAGGGCTTGATTTCTCTGTCCTCACGGAGTCTGCCTTTGTCATTCCAGCCCCCGGGCGGGTGCAGTGATGTTTCCTTCTGGTTCTGATTCCTGTTTTCCTGATCGCTAATGACGTTGGCATCGAGCATCTTTTCCTGTGCTTCTTGGCTGTCGCTGTGCCTTCCTTGGAGAAGAGTTGGTTCAGACGCTTTGCCCGTTTTTACATAAGTTGGTTTTCTTTTGTTTTTTTCTCTTGTTACCGAGCTGCAGGAGCTCTTCGTGTGTTTTGAATACGAGTCTCTTACCAGATAAGTGATTTACAAGGACTTTCTCCTGCTCTGGGTGTTGTTTTTTTACTTCCTTCATGGTGTGCTTTGAAGCACAGAAGCCTTTTCATTTTGATGAAGTCCGGTTTGTCTGCATTTTTCTTTTGTTCCTTGTTTTTACTGTCGTGTGAAAGAATCCAAGACCAAACCCAGAGCCAGTGTTTCCTGCCAGTATTGCTCTAACGTTCAGGTTTTCATCCACGTTGAGGTCACTGTTGTGCAGCGTGAGGTGAGGATTCAGCTCGACGCTCCTGCACACGGCATCCACCTGTCCAGCACCTCTCTGGCAAGTGGTCCCCCCAGGAGGCGCTGGCCTGCCGTCAGGTCTGCCGCTCCCCACCGGTGCTCACCTGTGCTTCCCGGGGGCCACGCGGGACCTCATATCAGTTCACAGTTGGAGCTGAGCCCGAAGCCGCCCTGTGCTGCCCGTGCAGAGCTTCACGGTCTGCACGGTGCTTCCTGCCTGCCTTCCTGCCTCCCTTTCGGCTGTCCTGCAGGGACAGACACTGAGGCCAGCACCGCCTGGCACGTATGCCGTGTCGCCCGCCCCCCCCTCAACTCCCGGGGGGTTTGGTGATCTGAGTAAAGGTGCTGTTCCTTCTGCTGCCCCTGGAGGAGGGCGCTGTGGGCAGAGGTCACAGGCCGGAGGTCGGGTTTTCCAAGAGGGAGTCTCAGGGTTGGAGTGGAGGAAGACCACCACCCAGCTGGCCCAGCGGCCCTCGCTGGGGGGCGGGGGGGAGGGGGGCGCAGGGGGCCCGGCCTGCAGTCCTGCTCCTTGGCAGGGACACAGAGTATCTCTGTCCCTGTACCTGGGGGGGTACCCTCGGCCCCCCTTGCTGAGGCCCAGGCCTGCCCTTAGCACCTGCCCTGCAGGATTCCCGCTCAGAGGGGCCCTGGGACTGACTCCCCAGGAGGGACAGCTTGGCTCTGAGGCTCCTGCTTTGACTTCCTGGAGCCTCAAAGCCCAGCTGACCCTCCTGGGGACGCCTGGGCCAAACGGTGGGGTCAGAATGGAGGGTGGGGTTTATTCAGCAGTGGTCTATCTGTTCCCCGCCTGTGCTTAGCTGTTGGGGTGACTCTCGGTGACCTCACCTGGTGCCAGTGAGCTTGACGGGGGTGAGGGGGTGAGCTTGACGGGGATGGGGGTGAGCTTTTTGGGGGTGGGGGTAAGCTTGACGGGGGTGGGGGGGAGCCTGGAAGGGGATGGGCGGGGGAGCTTGACGGGGTTGAGGGATGAGCTTCACGGAGGTGGGGGCTCACCCATGCTCATGGCGGGGAAGCTGAGGCTGGGCTGGCCCAGGCCTCATTCACTGCACAGCCTGGGCGTGTGCACCACGTAGCGTGCCTGCAGGGATGTGCACACATGTGGAGTGTTTGTTCACTGACCGACTGCTCCTGGCGCCCAGGGCGCAGACCAGCTCTGTCACAGACGTCGCCGCCTGCTCCCAGGGCTGCGTCGTATGTCGGTAACAGGAGCCGCGACAGTGATGCGTGCAGGGACCCCACTTCAGTGTCACGGCTTTCTTCAGTGTTCACATCTTAAAAGCCGGGTCCCAGTGTGAAAGACTGGGCAGGAGGGTCGCTGAGAGGCTGGCGAGGACCCAGGCGTTCGCGGGTAGCATCTGAGCACGCACTGGACGGCGATGCTTGGAGGGACACAGATCAGAGTAGGGGGCTCTTGCGCTGCCTCCTGCCAATGCCCCAGAGATGGGGGGCACCCCGTGGGCCCGGCCGGCTTCCCTTAACCCTCGCCCGCGGGGTCACTGACTGCCTGCCTGTGGTCCCCCCACAGGGTGACTACGACCAGAGCAGGACCAAGGTGCTGCACCTTAGCCTGAACCCGGCTGGCGCGGCACGGCAGCGGCTCCGCGAGGACCAGCAGCAGCTGCGGGAGGAGTGTGCACGGCTGCGGGAGCTCGTCCGCGCCCTGGAGGCCGGTGGCCCCGTCCCCGCCCACCTGGAGGCCGCCGCGGGGCTGCCCTCGTCCCAGGAGGTGGCAGGTAGGCCCAGGTCCTTCCATCCGTCCCTCTTTCTAGCCTGCGCGGGAGCCGGGCCACAGGCCTCTGGGGGGTGGGGGCGCCAGCTTGCAGAGTGAGCGCGGGGAGGACCCAAGGTGGAATCTCTCTGACCCGGGAACAAGTTAATACCATTTATCAGCTCATGTGTGTCCATTAGTCACACGGACACCAGTGCTCCGGGAAGCAGGGGCCATCTTTCACAGTCTAAGTACATTTCCGGACCCAGCAAGCCCTCTGCAGGGACCTGTGCCAGGCGGGGGGGGTGGGGCCTGGAGCTGCCTCTTCCACCACGAGAGTCTCACCAACTCTGCGGGGCTGCAGTCTCTGACCCCGCAGCTTATCTCTGCCTCCAGGCAGCACAGTGAGCGTGAGCCTGCCTGCTGCACGCCGACCCCAAGGCCAGCCCTCGGGCAGACAGCAGGTCCATCACCGCCAAGCAGGGAGGGGACCGTCTGGGGGCTCCATTTTCCCAGGGGTCACCCAGTCCGGCCCCTGGGGGCTGGGGGGCGGGCGCCTGCAGCCTCTCCCCTTTGTCACAAGGCGCCAGGTGTGGCTGCCTGCCCTGGGCCTCGGTTGGCTGGGGGGGCTCCCTGGCCCCCCTAGAGCGTGGCCCCCGCTCCCATGTCTGCTGCTGACTTTGCCCCCCCACCCCCGCAATGTCTGCGGGGCGTCCGTGTCGGGAGGACATGGCTGCTGTTTCCCTGACATTTGCCGTCTGCGTTTCCAAGCAGCTTTCCCCCGGGAAGCCCTTTCCGCTTCCCCCGCCTGTATCTGTTGTGTCTGGCCTGGAGAGGGAGCGCAGGCAGCATCCCGTCTGGAGTCGGCTCTGCTGTCGCCCTGTCCCTGGGGTCATGGACGCAGCCCCCCCAGCCCGTGAGCTCCCACTGTCGACCTCAGCATGGAGCCAGCCTTTCTCCAGGCGCCTGGTCAGCGGTCACTGTCCCGAGAGCCTGTGGAGGCCGGAGGCCAGGCCCAGCACCGGCCCGCGGGCCCTGGAGGCCTCGGTCAGCCGTGGCCTTGACCAGAGCAAGCCCGGCCATCCTGCTGGGCCGCGATCCGCCTGCTCCCCGTCCCCAGGGCATCCCGAGTGGTCCTGGTCCCACCTCTGTGAGGTGGGGGTCCGTGTGCTGCCGGGTTCAGCAGGGACCCCGAAGTGCTGGTCTGCCGGCTCCGCCCGAACCCTGGGCTCCACAGGCCACACCCGTTCTGCAGCCGCTTCGCTGTGACCGAGTGTGGGGCTGGCGGACAGTGACCGTGGGTGTCGGGTGAGGTGCTCGCCCTTTCCTGCCCCTCCCCCACCTCTCCCGTCTTGTCTTCAGGAGGGTCGCGTTGGCTGCCCCGGTGCCACCCAGGTGGTTCTGGGGCCAAACAGCAGCTCAGCCGCCAAGACTGCTGTGAGAGGGGCTCCTTGCGGCCCGGGGGTGGGCTTCACGCCCCGACAGGCCTCCCGCAGGGTTCTCAGCAGGCAGGCGGCCGAGCCTGGTCTCCAAGCCCAGGCTCCTATTGTTTCCCGGGCTCCTCCAGCCCCGTCACCTGTGTCCTTGACAAGTTCAGGAGCTGGAGATGCAGACTCGGGCGCTCAAGGCGGCTCCTCGTTCTACACAGGCTTTCAGGCCATCTGATGCGACAGACCGTCTGCTCCTCAAGTCTGTCACTCCTTCCGCACGGCGGGCCGCGGGCTCAGCTGTGGGGACGCAGCTGCTCGGGGCCTCCTGGGGCACCCGACACGCCCAAGGACACTGTGGGCGTCCGGGCAGACGGCTGGTTGAACCTGGGCCCCTGCTCTGCTGTGCTCCCTGAGGCCCCACGAAGAGCAGGACCACGGCAGACCTTTGCAATCGGGACAGCCGGTGGGCGGGTGGTTTAATGGTGAGTGACTTAGGAAGAAGGACTCCAGGCAGCTGTGGTCGTGGCAGGAACCAGGCTGAGTGATGCCACGACCCTCCCCGAAGGCTGGGAATTGGCAACAAGGAGCGCTGGGGGAAGAGGGTGTGAGCGCCCAGCTCGGGAGCAGGAAGGATGCTCGCCCCAGGTGTAACCGCGAGGCTGCCCACCCCAGACCTTCACCAGCTCTGCCTGAGGGCTGCAGCCTCCCTCCAAGCAGAGTCAGAGCGTAGCACTGCCCCAGGCATATGTGGGGATGCAGGTCCTCAGGCTCCAAGTCAGACCTGCTGGGTCAGAATCCCAGGGGCCTCACCTCTGCAGAGCCTCACTCCCCACGGAGACACGAAGGCGCTGAGCCTGGCGGCCCTTCAGGCAGGCAGTTACCGCTCAGCGGCTCTTGAGCTGAGCTGACCGGCTAGAGAGCCCAGTGAGGGCTGCGACCAGGGTTGGCTGATGGGGCAGGGGTGCAGAGCCAGCAAGTGGGAAGGTGCGCCTGGAGGACAGGCCAGCAGAGGGACAGAGCCCTCCAGAACGTGTGTCCTTGGAGACGAGGCAGGACCATCCACAGCAGCACACGGACGAGAGACTGCAAAGTTTTCCAAGATGAGAGACAAGGAACTACTGAAAGTTAAGAACATGAAAGAGTTAAATGATGATCTAAATAGTGGATTTTTAAGATAAAACTGAGAAGATCTGGAAAGCAGAGGAACAAGACAGTGAGATGGGAAACAGGAGCGAAGCTGAAGCAAGTGGGGGAGCCTGCAGCCCGTGAGGCCGTGAGGCCGCCGTCCGAGCCCGGCTGGGAGCCTGCGGCCCGTGAGGCCATGAGGCCGCCGTCTGAGCCCGGCCTCTCCGCAGAGGCTAAGGGGACAGGCCAAATAGGCGCCATCTCGGGACCTTCACAGCATGGCGGGGGGCCTTTGTGTCTGGGTGCTGGGCATGGCCCGTGGTGGCAGAAAGCCCCCATACACTGGAAAAGTGGGTCAGAGGCCTGGGATCACAAGGCTTCCCTTCTCAGCAGCGACTCTGGCACTGGGACTGTGGGCGCTGCTCCAGGTCCCCGGGAGCCGTGAGAATGCCCAGTGCCTCGTTGGCGGCATCTGAGCTCCCAGAGGACAGATGGCGGGGGCACTGAGCAGCTGGATGGGAGGCCAGCCCGTGCCTGGAGCGTGGTGTTAGAGACTGGTCTCTGTGGGTGCGTTTCTGTCTGGCCAGGCTTCACATGGGCAGCAGTCACAGCTCAGCAAATGCCCTCCTGGGCCGTCTGTGTATGCCTCAGCGTCCAGAACTCCGGCAATGGGGCCAAGGAGCTGAGCTCTGACCTGTGACCTCCCTCCACCCATAGAATCCCAGCACGCGGACACCCTAGTCTCCAGGTCATGGAGAGAAGGGCCCTCCTCGCCTTCCCCTGTGGCCTGCGGGCCAGCCCTGCACCCTGGATGAGCTAATCTGATGTATACATGGCGTGGCCTTGGCGCTCAGATGCCCTGGGGGTCGTGTAGGCAGGCGTGGTCTCCACGGTGATGCCTGGTAGCCAGGATAGAGGCGGCCCAGCAGTGGAGGTGCCCCGGCTCTCTGGAGGTGTCCAGCTGTGCTGTCCTTGTGCCAGGAGCCGCTCGGGGGCAGGGAGGGACGGGGTGGGGCAGCCGCCCGGCCGCAGGTGACTGCACCACGACAGGCGGGGAGCCTGTAGCAGGTGTTCCTGGACCTCGGCCTTAGGACAGTCCCTGCCAGGAGCATGGCCCTCAGTCAGCGTGGGCCTGAACCCCGTCTCCCCGCCCCCACCCCACTCCGAGCTGGCTCAGCTCTTCACCTAGCTCCCCACCCACCCAGCCTGGGCCAGAGAGAGTCCTAATTGGGGCTTAATTAGGTAATGCGCTAATGTTGAAATACCTGATCTTGTTACAGCCACACACAGAGGTGATCAGATTTGTCCCTGCCTGACTGTGCCGCAGGTCCCAAGGGGGGTCCCTGGAGAGGGCTGTGCCTAGGCCCCTGCTTGGAGCCCCGCTCACTCTACCCGGGGAAGAGGCCACCAGGGGGAGGCGGCCACGGGCCGCCCTGCAACAGCTGTGCCGTCTGCTCTGTCTCTTCATGCCTCTCTCTGTAGACCGATGCTCACCCTCTTTCCCACTTCAGCCAGCGCCTGCCCCACAGGGGGAGGACAGGGGGCCCCTGGCCGGAGCCGCCGGCCTGGATTAGCACTGGCCAGGACACCACAGTGGTGAGCACAGAGTCCAGGCAGCCGCGGGTCACCCCTAAGGATGCTGAGGCTCCATGTGGCTCGGTGCCCGGCATGAGGTGGTGGACTCAGGGCTACCTGTGGCCACTGGTCTGGCTGCCCAAGGCTTAGAGGTGGATGTAACCTGGGTCAGAGAGCCGTGCTGAGCCTTTGGGGAGTGGGGCAAGCCCCCAGCCTGCAGCTGGTCGTTCTCAGCTGGAGGGTGCACCTCTGAACAGGCAGGAAGACCTCAGGGAAGTGGGAAGCGGAGGCAAGGGTCGTGTCCCTCCCCCATTCGCCTCCCCACCCACCCCAGCAGAACGGGTGCCATCCTTGTCACTGGCATCCTTCACCTCCGGGCCTTGCAGCATGCAGGAGGGAGGCCTGCTGGGGTCTCTGAATGCCGGAGCAGCAGGTGGGTGGCGTGGGGCGGAGCTGACGTGGAACCCGAGCCCACAGAGGGTGGGTCAGACATTCCCAGACCATTACCAGAGCTGGAAAGTGAAGGTAGGAAGGAGCTGTACCAGTTCCTGTGAGCGTCTTGGTTTCTTGGGGTGACACCAGAGTTGGGTCACTGGGTCACATGGTCAGTGCACTGTGAACCTCGAGGCTGTGGGTCCCGCCCCGCCGGCCCCAGGGGGCTCCGTGGCCCCACGTCCCCCCAGCTCTGGGCCCTTCAGTCATTCCCAGGCGTGCGCAGTGGAGGCTCACTGTGGTGTGACTGCCGCTTCCCCGACGTGTAAAGATGTTGAGCATCGTTTGTTTCACGGTAGCCCTTCCTGTATCCCCTTGGGTGGGTGGAGGCCCAAGCTTTTGCCCATTTTTTGCCTTTGACTCGAGTTTGAGGGTTGCGTTTCCTAGCAAAGTCTTTCTCAGAGTGAACGTATATGACTCGGATGTGCTCTAGTGATTGGTTCTTCTCTTTTAGGAGTCGAATCTAGGAACTTGGGCAAACCCAAGGGCAAGACCCTTTTTCCTCATGCTTTTCATTCTGCGTTAAAATCTGTGACCCGCTTTGTTAGTTGTCCCTGTAACATGAGGTTCAGGTTGAGGTGCTTTTTCTTTGTCTCGGGGACTTTCTCCTGTGAACGTCCTGTTACCCCGGCATCGTGTGTTGGAATGGTGTCCTGCCTGCGTCAGTCACCTCTGCATGTTTGTCAGGTCAGCTGACTGATGAGGTGGGCCTGTCCCCTCCCGGCCCTTCTGCTCGCTGCTCCCAGCGTCCCCACACAGTCTCGGTAGCTGGGCTGCGAGTCTTAAGGTCAGCAGCGTAATCCCTCCCACTTTACGCTTCTTCCAGCATCGTCTGGCAGCCCTGCTGTAACGTGGCAAGTCTTCCCAGTCCAGAGCCAGCGTGTCTCTGCGTCGACTCAGGCTTGCTTCGAGTTCGTTCGTTGGCATCTTGTGGTTTTCAGCACACACACCAGTTTCATGTTTTGTCAGAAATAGACTTGTGTGTCTTTGGTATTTGTTAATTTTGAGTTATCCTCAGTGCATGTTTTTCTTTATCATTTCCATTGTTCTGTGCTTGTGTATGGAGAAGGAAATGGCAACCCTCTCCAGTATTCTTGCCCGGGAAATCTCACTGACAGAGGAGCCTGGCGGACTGCAGTCCGTGGGGTCACAGAGCGGGACGTGACTTAGGATAAACGACATAGAGATATGTTGGTTTTGTGTTGGGCTTGCAGCCTGTGGCCTCGCTAAGGTCAGGCAGCGCTGGGAGGGTTTTGTTTCCTATTCTTTGCCGTCTTGTCGTCTGTGAGCAGGGCCTGTGTCACCTGTTCCTGTGGACCTGACACCTTGCGGCGCGCCTTCGCTCCCTGTTGCTGCGCGGCTGGGACTTGAGGGCTGTGCCGGGCACCGGTGGTCAGCGTGGGCGCTGGTCCAGGGGGCGCGCAGTCAGCTCTGGGCTCTTTGCAGCCGCCCTTGCTCGTTCCCGTCTAGTCCGCCGAGAGCATTTGTCATGTTAGGTGTTGAGTTCTCTCAAATGCTTCTCTGCATCACTTACAGGCTCATCTGGTTTTTCTTCCTTGCACTGTCAGTGTGGTGGGTTATTGTTAGTCTTTTCCTAATATGTTGAAGCAGCCTTGCATTCCTTGTGTGAATCGCCCTCGTATGTGGTACGCTTTCCTTCCCGTACGTTGCTGGCTTCCGCTTGCTGTTTGGTCAGCACTTGGGTGTCTCTGCTCATCTTGGTCTGAACTTCTCCGGTTCTGCTGTCTGCTCCAGCAGGGCAGAAGGAAAGGAGAGGAGGCACAGCTTCTCCTCTCTGCAGACGCCGTGTCTGCCTGCACGCGTAGACGCCCCGTCAATCTCTGTGTGTTGCTCCAACATCATGCGTGCGTGCGTGCGTGCTCAGTCACTCAGTCGTGTCCCACTCTTTGTGGCCCCACGGACTGTAGCCCGCCAGGCTGCTCTGTCCATGGGCTCCTCCAGCCGAGGATGCTGGAGAGGGTTGCCACGCCCTGCTCCAGGGAGCTTCCCGACCCCGGGGTCGAGCCCAGGGGTCTCTTTGGCCTCCTACATTGGCAGGCGGATTCTTGACCATTAGCACCAGCTGGGAATCGCGTTATAGCCTGCAGCCTTGCTGAGCTCACTTTACACGATACGTGTGTGCAATACAAACTTGACATCTGTGAGCAGTTAGGGAAGCTGAAATCTAAGACATTATACCATCCCTGCTCACGCTCCCAAAATGAAATTCCTGAGTATAATTCTAACAAAGCACATGAATGGTCTGTATGCTGAAAATGACCGCGCATTGAGCAAGGAGTCCGGACTTCTGGTGAAGGAGGAGGCCGACCGCATTCAGGGCCGAGAGGCTCCCTGTCAGGAGGCCATCCCTGCGGCCCAGGCTGGTCCAGAGCCGCGGTTCCCGTGGGAGCTCAGCTCTGCGTCGGTGGCTTCTTCCCCGCCTGCCCGCGCGGGTGCCTCTCCAGGCTGGCGGTCGGCCGTTCCCTCTTTGTAGGTTGGCGCCTTCATGAAGGGCCAGTGGGTTTCCTTCCTTCCTCTTTCCCAGACCTGGAACTTGTGAACCTGTGGCCTGACTCCGGTGAGGATAACTCACGGTCACCACAGCTGTTGATAACCACGCCGGCGACCTTGAACCGGTGAGCGGACAGACCCCCTGGTGAAGCCACCACCCTGCCGCTCAGCCTGGAGACGGCCAGCCACCAGCATCCGGGGCTCCATAAAGGGTCTGAGAGGGCGCGAGGCCCTGTGGTGGACGTGCCAGGAGGGGCCGCGGGGCGCAGTGCTGGGCCCACAGATGCCTGCGCCTGCTTAGACCCTGCAGGTGTGCCCCCAGGGGGTCGGCCTTCCTGCGTACCTAAGACTTTTTAATAGAAATGGCGTCTCACTTGATCACTGACAAGGAAGCATTTCTTATTCCTCTTCTCCGAAGGGTCTCATCGCGACAGAGCCCCTTTGTCTCTTGTTCTACTCAGCTTGTACAGAAGTTTAACTTTTAGTTTGTCTGCAAAGTGTTGACTTATTTTGGACTTTCACCTGTCTATTCCACTGAAGCTTAGAAGGCTCTTTATTGATTTGCCAGATGCTATCTCTCTCTGTGCCTTTTTGGCTGTGTTTTATTTTGGAGATCTTAACTGCTCGGAGTGCAGTTTGGGATGTGGCGCAAGGTGAAGCCTCTGTTGACCTCTTTCCCGATCACGAAGGCTGCCCTTAATCGTTCTTGCCCTGTAGGTTTATAGTGTGTCTTTGTTTTCCTTTGTCTTTATTCCATGGCTTCTGGGCGTTTATTTCATTTTTCTGTCCCACCTCTTTAGTGGTTATAACAAAGCATGTTTGCATATCTGCTGCAGAGCACGCTTTTCCCTTTCCTTTCCCTTCATTTAGATTTTCTTAGCTTGTTTATATTCTGAATGAATTTCAGAAATGTTTTGTCAAGTTCAAGAAAAAGCCACTGAGGTTTTGGTTTTTATTGACACTGCTTTAAAGATATAAATTACTTTGGCAGGCGAGTTTTCAGCTTCGTTGCGCCCTGTGTCTCTGGACGGGTGGGGGAGCGCCAGGCCTGTGGGACCGAGAGGGGCCAGGCCGGGGCACCCCCGGTCTCTCGGAGCCCCTGTGCAGGTGCTGCTCCCAGGACGCGTGCCTCTCCCCGCTGCCCCCCGCCCCGCTCCCAGCCACCATCTGCTACTGGCCGTGTCTGGAAACATGGGTCCAGGCCACCTCCCTCCGTCTGGGGCCCTTGCGTCTCCCTGCGCCCCCAGCCCCAGGCCCCAAGCCTGCCCGCTTCTCCTCCCATTCTTGGGGTTCTCCCGGGGTCACCTCTGCTGGAGAAACAAGCAGTTGGAGAACCCCTTGCCCGGCGGCTCCCCCAATACAGTCACAGAAGGTGACCTATGGCTCTGGTAAGGCGGCCGCATTGGAGGCAGGACCCAAGCCCCAGAGAAGAGCCGGAAGCCGAGGGTGGGAGTGGAGGGGGAGGGCGAGGGAGGTGGGTTCGTGCCCCTCCACCTCCTGGCAGGGCGCACGCCTTCTCAGGGACACGGGCCCACAAGCCAGGGGCCTGGAGGCAAGGGGAAGTCACCATGCTTGCTGATGGGGTCAGGCAGGGCCGTGAGGGCCCGAGGGTGGGGCGCTGCTGCCCTGGCTGCTGGGCGGCGGTTGCCCCCTCCAGCATGGCTTCTCCCTGCAGGAGCCTGGACGTCAGCAGAGCCCCTGTGCCCAGGCGCACCCGGTGGGGGCGGCGCTGGGCTCAGCCCGCCGGGGTGTGCAGAGAGAGCAGAGGGCCCCCATCGTCGCTGTGCCCAGGCGGGCTCTGTGCAGACACCGGGTGGCACTTTAATCACCGTGCGTCCCAGGCTGCTCTCTCTGCGCTGTTTGTTTGCTCTCGGTGTCAGGTAATAAAGGGCAACACCATCAATTAGGTGTTTAATTGGAGTTGTAAGGGAGTTGTGTAATTTAATCTCCGGGTTTGCAAGCAGACAGGCCGAGGAAGGGGCGCGCCAGCCCCCGCCGCGGCTGCGGGCCCCTCTGCCTCCTGCTGCCCATGAGCAAGTGCCTGGTGGCCCTCCCGAGTCTGGGCCACGGGTGGACCTGACGCCGTCCAGGGGCCAGACCCCAGCATCGTCACCAGCCCAGCACGTCACCCTGCCCTGTTCTCCTGCATGTTGGAAGCAGCCACCAGCCAGGCGAGGTGGCCTGCTCGGAAAATGGACGGGCGGGGACCTTTCTGGGCAGTCAGGCTGTCTGGCAGGAGCAGCCCCGCAGGGCCAGCGTCTGTGGGGTCCCCTCACCCCCCTCTCCCGGCTCTTGGCGAGACTCCTCCATGAGCTGTCTCTTGGGCATCGCGGGATTAGCGGGCTCAGAACTGGCCTCCCCGGGCTACAGTGAGGGTCCCCAAACCCACAGGAACGACCCAGGCCCCTCACTGCCGTCACCAATCACTGGCATGCAGCGGGGCTGCGGGGGCTCTGGCCGTGGCTGCTGGGGGCGCGGGGTGGCACAGCCACTTGGGAGGCCGGTGTGGCGTCTTCTTGCAAAGCGACCGCAGGACCCAGCAGTCCCACCGGCTCCGCCTCTGCCCCGAGGAGCACCCGCCACAGCCTGGAGCCATTGGGCGGCCGTCAGCAGGCGGACGCGGGACTCAGCCGCGCTGCACCCCGACGACGGGCCGGCAGTCAGCACTGAGAGCAAGGGGGCTGTCCCGTCGTGAGAAAGACACGGAGGAAACTCCCGTGCCCGAGACTGAGTGGGAGGAGCCGGTCTGAACAGACCACGGACCGCATGACTCTGACGGCCCGGCCGTCTGGAGAGGGTGTGGAGCCCAGGGAACCTTCGGGGCAAGGAGGCTGTCCTCAGTGCCCCTGGGAGGCTGCTGGCCGTTGCACGCACATTTGGTCAGAGCCACGGGCGACCAGCCCCCAAGTGAGCGGCGCGGCGGCACGGACTCGTGGCGCTTTGGGCAGGCCCGTGGACGAGGGCGCCTCTGGTGGGCCTGTTGATGCTGGGAGGCAGTGTGACTCGGTTTTGAGGCCTCCGCTCAGCTTGCTGTGAGCCTCGCGCTCTTCTGGTCTTTAGAAAGAATAGCAGCCTGGACTCCCGGTCGTCTCCTGCTCTGTGTGAGCAGCTGTCTTCAGGAATCTCCGGGTGCTGTGCAGCCGGCCCGAGAGTCTGCCTCCGGACGTCAGGACCCCCCAAAAGGGTCTTGCTCCCGTCTGCGGGCAGTGTCCACCCCCCCGCGGCCCCATCGGCCTCGGGCTCTGTCGGTGGGTCCCCTCTGGACCCCTCGCAGGAAGGGGGTCCCCCAGCCCATGGGTGTCTCACCGCTGTCTCGGGCGACCCCCCTCTGCACGCGCTCCGTGGCGGGTCCCCGTCAGCTGGTGCCCTGGCTGCTGTGAGCCTCTGGGTCCGGGCCTGCGTGCAGGTGAAGGTGTGTTCCCTGCGGTGGGAACGGGGCTGCCAGGCTCTGTGGTTCGTTTATGTCTAAGAAACAGCCAGAGCGCCTCCTGGGGCGGCTGGGGGCCTCCCGTCCTTTCCCCACGTTGCACACTCCCGTCCTCCTGGCTCAGCGCCCTGCGGCCCCATGGCTGGGTTCTGGGGTCTGGCTGAGCTGCGCCCGCCAGGGCCATGTTCCTCTAGGGGCTCCAGGGAGGGTGCTCTCCTGCCTTGCTGGGGAGCCCACAGGGGGCCTCCAAAAGCTCTGCCGCCCTGGGGGCCCCCGGAGGACCTCCCTCCCCCACCCGCTGGGCCGGATCCCGTGGAGCTGGCACTGGCACTGGCACTGTGGCTCTGCGTGGTCGGGGGCCTCCGGAGAGGTGGGGGCTGGGCGGAGGTTGGGGGAGAAGGCTTTCCTGTGGCCAGGGGGGCATCAGTGGGGTCTTCTGGCCCCTGTGGGGGAGGGGGAGCCACATGCCGTCATGTCTGGAGTCTGTGGGGGACACATGCCGCCGCGTCGTTGGTAGTCAGCCCAAGCCCCACTCCCTGCGCCAGGAGCAGAATTCACGCAGCCTAGATTCTGGTCCTGACGGCCGGCGACTGCTGTGTGTCCTTGGGCGAGTCCTTTGGCCCCTCTGAGCCTCCGCTTCCTCCCCTGGCAGAGGCTGTCCCTGAGGCGCTGCTGCAGCTGGACGGTTGTGATCTCTGACTGGGGCCCTATGTGCCGGGACACCAGGACCATCCGGGCCAGAGAGGGGCTGCAGGACCGCCCGCGCTGCCTCCTTCTCCACTCGGGCGGGCATGTGCGTCGGGCTCGCCCCTTCTCACAGGCAGAGCCAGGATGTTCTCCATGTGTTCACCCGCAGGCTGGGCCCCGTCTTCCCGGAGGTGCTCGTCCAGGCCTGGCTCCGCCAAGGAGCCTGTGTCCTGGCCCCACAGACCCCGCGGGCTGCCCCCACCCCGTCCGCTGCTTCCTGAGCCTGCAGTCCAGCTGGTTCCGAGGCCCTTTTTCTGCTCCCGTGCTGTCTGAGGAGGTCCCTGCAGTTCAGCTGTGAGGACTCGCTGCAGACGTCGGCAGGTTTAATAGACCGTCTTGCCTGCAAAGGAGGAAGAGAGAGACAATTTAAACTCTCGTCTTGCCCAAAGCAGACAGATTGACTCGCGAACGACTCAGTCAATAAAAGATGAGCCCTGGAAGCCTTCCATCTCTGAGAGGGAGCTCGCCTTCCAGGGAGTTCGTTTTCTGTGAGCCCACCACCAGGAGTTAATAATACACACAGAGCGGGGTGGGCAGAGCCAGAGCCTCCTGGAAACACTCTCCCACTTGGGGCACCAGCCAGCAGGACACAGCCACCACCCCGGGCTCCTCCCCAACCTGAGCCTGCAGGCCAGGGCCCCATCATCCTCTGCTCCCCGGAGACCCCTCCTCTGTCTGGGAGGCCTGCAGGGTGCGTGTGGAAGCCACTGGAAACCCGCATCAGCCAGTGGTGTTCTCACGATCCATTTCGGGAGTTAAAGGAGCTTCTCTTCCAGGTGGTCTCTGGCCCTGATGTGTGTGCGAATGTCTGCACAGGAGTGTATCTCCAGGTGCTTTGCTTGTGACTGCCGGAGCCTGTTTCCCTGTCCGTTGAGGTGGGGGTGCGCGTGGTGATGCTTCGTGGCGGGGTTCCAAAGCTCGAGACCAGCCGATGTGTGCAGAGGGAGCCTCGGCTGGCTGGACGAGTGGCAGCCCCTGCCGTGAGGGCTTTAGGGGAGAGACGCGGGTGGTCAGCAAGCAAGCAGGTGAATAAGTCGTCAGAGGGCAGCGAGTTCCATGAGGGCACCAAACACGGGCCCCCAGAGGCCGCACTGGGGCCTGGGCGGGGGCCAGCCTTGCACCCGAGGCGGCCAGGAGAGCAGGGCGGGTCCTCCCCGCAGGGCTGGCTCTGCCCCGCGCCCCTGCTCTCTGTCGGGTGACGCTGAGCAGGGCACTGGCCTCCTCTGGGCCTGTCCTCATGTCTGCCCCACCTAGGGCCGTGTGGATCCGGCGGGGGCAGGCTGTGGCCGTCTGTCCATAGAGGGCCATCTGAACTGGCTCTCCGTTCCCGAAGGAGCCGGTGGGGTCGGCGCTTGGCGCGGCTCGGGCCAGGGGACAGGCCGCCCCCTGGGCCCGGCTGCCACGTCTCGGCGGTAGGGAGGGTGGCTTCCCAGGAGCGTGGTATCGCATCCGCGCCCGCCTGTCACCCCGGGACTCTGCCACCCCGTAATCTGGTGGGCTGTAATTGCTGGTGTCTTTTCAGATCATTTCTGTGCAAGGTGACAAGCTGCTTGCCAAGTGAGCAGTTAACCACACAGCGAGACCCGTTTGAAAGCCGGCACCGTGCTCGCCAGGGCGGGCATCTGCCAGGCAGCCTGGCAGTGGGCACGCATGCTGCTCATCTGCATGTAATTCCAGGGCATCGTCTCCTCTCTCACGTGAAACGTGCAATTTCCGGCCCCACGGGGGGCCTGGGCTCATGGCGGAGAGACTGTTGTGGGCCCTCTGGCGGCAGGAGGCTCCGGCCAGCGCTCCCGGGTCCCGGCCTCCTGTCGCTGAAGCCAGCAGCGGGGTGGTGTGCCCAGCGCGCCCGTCCTGGACAGGCGTCCTGCCTGGGCGCTGTGTCGGGGCGCGCAGGACCTCGGAGCTGCCAGGTTGTCCGCGTGCCCTCAGCACCTGCGGACCACATGGACTTCCTGCTGCCTCCCCCCCCTCCCCCAGCAGGAGGCTCTGCCATGTCGGGGGCAGCCTTGCTCTGCTGTGGAGGAGCCCGCTCGTGAGCCTGGCGCCCACAGACGCCCCGCCACCTCCCCGGGGGCCATCCTTGCTCCGCTGTGGAGGAGCCCGCTCGTGAGCTCGGCGCCCACGGTGGCTAATAAAGTCGCATCAAATATTGATGCCTAATTATTAAATATTTAAAAATGTAAAACTGAACTAGTGTAGGCATTCCCAGACATGAGTAATTCAGCCCTGGCAGTGGCCCCGCACGGGGCCTGAGCAGAGCCAGCAGTGTTCATGGCCTGCCGGGGGCCGAGGCCAAGCGGCCAAGTGTCCCAGCGCAGCCTCCCATCCAGAGGCAGCAGGGAGCCCTGGTCCCCGAGTGGACCAGCCTCCATCCGAGCCGCCGGCCAGGGCAGTCAGGGGAGAGCCGGTCCATCCCTGTCCCCAGCCTTGGCCTCCCAGTCACGGGGCTGGCCGCACTCGTCACCTCCTGGGGACGCACCGAGGCCGCGGAGTTTGCTCCTGGTAAGCGGTGTGGAGCTGAGCCGTCACTCTCGCCGTGGCTGCCCCGCTGTGCCCAGGGGACAGGCTGTGTGTGAACGTGGGAGCTGGTGGTCCCGACTCTTGGAAAAGCAGATGGTTGCCCCCCCAGCCTGCGTCCTGTCCCCCGGGCCAGCCAGTCCTGAAAGCCTTCCTCTTGCTGTTTCTGGGGTGTCCTGGGAGTGGACCCTTTTGCCCAGAGGGATGTTCTTTCTAACGATAAAGAATTCAACCTTTTGTTGCTTTTATAAAGCCTGAAAATCCCAGCATTACTTAAGTATTTCTTATTCAGTTTTCAGAAAGAAAAATGACTCTGTCCCGAGTCCCCAAAGGACAATTTCAGAAGCTACTTCCAAGTCCTAAACAGCATCACTGCAGGAGCCCAGCCCGCAGGGGCCTGTCCCCAGCCAGTGCGGGGCTCCCCCGCTGTGGCAGCCACCCCCAGGGGTCCGTTCATGCAGTGGGGGTGAGGAGGCCGCCGGGGGTGGGTCTCAGCGCCAGCCCCTCTTGGTGCTGTCAGCGCCCCCTCCCGTCCGGGGCTCCCAGCCGCCCTGGGCTTTCATCACCATCGTCTTGGGGACAGAGGGCTTTCGGAGTGCCTGCAGTTGCCTCGTGCCATCGTGGCCGTGGGCGGCCCCCTGGGAAGGGCGTGGGCCGTCCCGTGACTGTGGCCGTGTTCCTCACAGTTGGAACACATGGCGCCCTGTGGGGACACACGAGTCTCACGCCCTCTGGGGTTCCTCTGGCCTCCGCTGGCCTCCACACTCCCCCAGCCCCGGCCCCGACACAGGACGTGTCTGGGAGCCCGCAGAGCCGCCGCACACTTCCTGGCGCTTAGACCGCAGCCCATCATGGCGGGCTGGCCTCCCCGGGCTGCGTTCCCCTGCTGTCAGCGCCCCGCCCCACGCTGTCCACACTGCCCTTCCCTTCGTGTCCCCCTCTGCTGGGCCCACCCTGCTGAGTGTCCCTGGGGCTGCGGACGGCAGGGCGGGGCTTCTCCGAGACCGTCGTCTGTCCTCAGGCCCCAGGCAGGAGCCGGTTTCCACGGAGCTTTGTGGCCGCCCTCATCGGGCCGGTGGCCGGCCCTGCGGGTAGCCCTGGGACTTGGACACCCGTGTGAGTCTGTCTCCTGCTCCCTGCAGGAGGTGGCATGTTCTGAGCCTGTCAGGCCTTGGAAACGCGGCCTCTGCTTCCGGAGGCTTCTGTGTGGTTTCCTTGACATTTTCTTCTGCCTGCCTTCTGAAATCTCTGTGTAAAATTCCCGCCAGCACAGTACTGGGGCTCCCGGGGTCACTGGTTCCATCCTGTCTGCCCTTGTCTGTCTCAGTTCTCTGTGTCTCTGGGAGGCGTCCTCTGCTGTCTGAGCCCCTCCCTGACGTCCATGGAGCCTGACCCCCGCCTTGGGGCGGCCTTTTCTCTCCGAAAAGGCTGGACGTTGCCGGTCTCTGTCCGTCCAGGTTGTCTTGTCTGTATGTTAGGAGTTCCTGTGTGTCCAGTGACCCCGGGCATACTTCTGTGGACGCTTCCTCTGGGTGGGAGGCAGGCTGAGGCCTCCCTCTGGGGCCCCTCTGCTGGACACTGGTGTGGCCCCAGCCCCCTTTCCGGAAGGGCTGCTGCCCTGCTGCTGGGGGTTGGGGGGCTCAGCAGGGAGCTCAGCTGCCAGGCCCCCTCACTCCCCCCACCAGGCACAGAGAGACCTGGGAAGGCCCTCTCTGGGCTGTGCTGGGTCAGCAGGGCTGGTGGAGCCCGTCCCTGCCACAGGTGTGGGCTTCTAGGGAAGGGAGCGTCTGAAACGGGCCTGTGGGCCTGAGGCTGGACTCTGTCTCCTCCCAGGGAGTCGTGTTCCCTGGGGCAGGAGGAGCGGGGTGACGCCCTCACCAGGACCCTCAGACCCCCCAGCTGCCTAGACTGGGCGCAGGCCACCCATGGGCACAGCTCAGGCCCGCTGGTGGGGGTGAGGAGGAAGGCTCAGTTCAGAGGGGACCACCCGCAGGCAGGAGGGGCAGGAGACGGCCGGGTGGGTCCCGCACTGGGCTCAGGGCCTTCTTGGAGCTACACCTGCTGCCCGGGCCGGCAGGGAGGCCAGGGGCCCTGCGCAGAGCCTGGGGTGAGGCTTTCGTGCCTAGCATGGCGGAGTGGCCTGGGAGAGCTTGTGGCGGCGAGGGCTGGGGTTGGGGGCGGGAACTCAGCGAGCCGGGAGTGAGGTCTGGGGCGGGAGCTCAGCGAGCCTGGGCAGCCGCTGGCTGCCGGCTGCCGAGAGTGGCCATCGCCAGCAGGTCAGGCCCAAGGCCGGCCCGGGTCTTGGTGGGACAGCTGTGACTGTGCTCCGGGTCTCGGGCCCCTGGTCCCACCAGGGGAGGCCTCTGCTCGCTCTGGGAGAGGCTGCGCCAGAGCGATGCCGTTTCCATGGAGGAGGGCCTATCTTTTGTTAATTTAATCCAAGCCATTTTGTGAATTATTCATTCACGTTTATGTAAGCAGTTGAGCTACACGGATCGTTTGGGCGGGTCAAGACACTGACTCTGCCCCGGACCAGAGTGGACGTCCTCGGTGTTCTCCCCGGACTCGCCTGCTCGGCGGGCTCTGCTGCCCCCGCCCAGCCCGGGTGGACCAGGCCATCCGGGGCCACGTGCCCTCAGCCAGCGGCCGCCTGCAAGGCCTGCAGGATGCTGCCCCCCGAGCCCTACGTCCTGGCCTCGCCTTGTGGGCCGAGAGGGCTGCGCTGGGCCCGGGGCGAGACCTGCCCCCCGGGTCCTGGGGCCGAGCACGCAGCTCCCGGCAGGTCCCCGGGCAGCAGGTGGCTTGGGTCGCCAGCCTGCTGTAGGGTCTGTCGGTGGAGGAGCAGGCAGCGTCTGGACACCTAGGGGCACAGCAGGCGTCCCCTCTCACGGCTGGGCTGCGTGTGTCCCCAGAATGCACTCATCCCTGCGCGGCGTCTGAGATCTCCTGGGCGGTGCGGCCTGTTTCCCGGGTGAGACACCCCCACAAGCTCGGCCGTGAGTGCTTCCTCCAGAGCAGGTTTTCCCCCGTTAACGGCCTGCCCTTGGTGGCTCGGCTGAGGGACAAGGGGAGAACCTGGGGTCAGAGCAGCCAGCCACCTTTCTAACTTCGCTTATCAAGGGCTCCGCCCCCAGGCTCGGCACTGGGGTGAGGACGCCCCTCAGGCCTTTGGGGCGGGAGGCCATCCAGGAGCGCAGGGGCCGTGGAGAAGCCTGGCGTCAGGGTCCCTCGCTGAGGGCCGGGGCCGGGTGCCGGGCTGCCTCGGCGCTGCCGGCCGTGTAGACGAGACCCTGGGGTGTGCTGGAACCCTGGCCTGTCGGGGCGTCTGTGAGGGGTCGTGAGGTCCGGGTCAGAGGGCCGGTTGCCCGAGTCCGCTTGTGAAGCAGGAGGTACCTGCAAGCAGCTCAGGTCTGCGCGGTGGCTGTGGAGCGTACTTGGGCCTGTCCAGTGGCCGCCACCCCCCGCCCCCCAAGCAGCAGCTGGCCCCCAGCCCCGCTCAGTCCACCCTAACCCTCAAGACAGCTACATACCCCACGACCCCTGGAACCAGCGTGGGGGGAGAGGTGGGTGGGTCTCTCTCCCTGGAATGCGGGCTCCCTGCCTGCCTTCCCCGTCGCCTCCTCTGGAAGAGACCCTGATGGCATCCTCTCATCTTAAACCAGCCCCGCCAGGGCGCCCACCCCAGGCCCAGATGCCCTGGGTCCTGAGGATCGGCCTGCGGCGGGGGCCGCTCGCGTCCCCGTCATGGTGAGGGGTGGTCCTCAGGGAGGGCAGGCCTCACACTAGGCTGACGGCTGGAGGCCTGGGGGGGTCCCGCATGCCCGGGCAACTCTAGACGGAGCCCCTGAAAAGCGTCGGGCCTCACAAGCGACTCGTGTGCACGGAGTGGCTCCAGGTCACTAATAACGGGGGCTGAGCTGAGGTCTAGTTACTGGAACGCCACCTTGGGGGAAGCACTTGTGTAGCTGCTGTGTGCGCTCCTGGTGGCTTCGCACCGCTGCTTTCTCCCCGTGCAGCCCTGCACTTGGGGGGCAGCAGGTGGGCCCAAGGGTCCCTGCCCTGAGCTGTCCAGATAGGACAGGGCCCAGCCTCCACGACCCCATCACACAGGGAGCTTGTCTTCTCCCAGCATCTGGTCTCTGGGAGGCTGGCCAGGGAACCACGGGCAGCGTGATCCCAAATCTCCGGATGACCTCTGCTCCCATGGCCCCTACCCCTGTGCTTCTCAGATGCAGCCTTGGAAGTGTTTGCCACTCCCTGGGCTGACGGGACAGATCTGGGGCTGGAGTCCAGGATGAGGGTCCCCATCTGTGCCCAGAGGAGGGGGGGAGCCCACCTGCTGCCCGGCTCGTTGGGAGCTGCATGGGGCTGCCTAGCCCCGGGCGTGGCGCGCCCTCCTCACCCCTCAGTCGACACCCTGCTGCCCCCTGTGTCCTCCTGAGACCCCCGGGAGCTGACCCTCTGTCCCTCCCCACAGAGCTAAAGAAGCAGGTGGAGAGCGCAGAACTGAAGAACCAGCGGTTGAAGGAGGTCTTCCAGACCAAGATCCAGGAGTTCCGGAAAGCGTGCTACACGCTGACGGGCTACCAGGTGGACATCACCACGGAGAACCAGTACCGGCTGACCTCCATGTACGCCGAGCAGAAGGCCGACTGCCTCATCTTCAAGGTAGGCCCCCCAGCCCCTCGCAGCCCTGGGCCCCTCCCTGCTCTCCCTCGGCGTCCGCCCCCCCGGGGGGCAGAGGGGCAGGGCTCCCGCATCACAGTGCCTTCTAGGGGGCTGAGGAACAGGGTGAAAGTCAGGGAGGGGCCCTCAGCGCTGCCACGGGGGCAGCTGGACGGCGGTGGGCTGGACCAGGGAGAAAGCGCGTGGAACGTGAGCGCTCCTGCGGCCAGGGGCCGTGAGGCCTGGGCTCCGGGGAGGGCTTTCAGAGGCCGACGGGTGGCTTTGGCTCTGCCGCACCTGACTGTGGGACGTCTAAGCAGCTCCGTGCATCTCTGCCTTTTTGCTGGACCGCAGGGCGCTAAGTCGGGGCGGGAGCGCCGTGTCCAGCACTGCCTCCTGCCTGCCGGCTCAGAGCACGTGCAGAGTGTGGGCCGAAGGCAGACCCAGAGAGAAGGTGGCCGGCGGGGCCCTGCCTGTCTCAGGACTGGGACTCGGGGCCCTTCTGGCCTGGCCCCAGGGATCGGAAGGATTCCCAGCCAGCTGAGCTCCAAGCAAGGGTCTCAGGGGAGCTGATGGGAGCAGAGGCCGGCCCTGCCGCCTGGGGCGGACACAGGCTCCCGGGGCCGCGGGTTCGGCTGAGGAATGACCACAGACGACAGCGGCCTCCGTGGTTGACTTCGTTTTCCCAGAGGTGGTTTCTCAGGCAGCAGGGGTGCTGAAGACAGAGTTAGAAACAGCTGCGCCATCACAGGTGGGGGGCACAGGTGTGCAGAGGGGAGGGCGGGCCTGGGCAGCCCCAGGCGCTGTGGCCCCACGCAGGGCCTGGCCCCCGGCCCGCCCACCTGCAGGAGTGGGCCCGGAGCCCTCAAGTGTGCCCAGAAAGTCTGTCCCGGGAGCTAGCAGCTGGGGTTGCTTTGAGCTGTGAGGCAGTGGGAGTTTCTGGACACCCCGCCTGCGGACAGCCACTTCCATGGGCTCGCTTCTCCTCCCTGTGGGCGTCAGCGCCCCTGGGCCCTGCGGTGCTTGCCTGTGGCTCTGAGCCCCAATCCAGGCCCCGCTGATCGCCTGGTTCTGGAATGGGCACTGCCTCTATCCACTGCCCAGACCCATGACCCCTGCAGACAGGGTGTGGTGTCTGGAGGCCCCCACAGCCTCAGCGCCTTCCAGCAGGCCCTGTCACCCAGGGTCACGGCGGCCCTGCTCTCTGTGACCCCAAGGGGACCGGGGATCCGGTGGGGAGGTGGCTGCTGCTCGCATGCCCGTGCCAGGTCCGAACCCGTGTGGGGGAGACATGGGGGTGGAGCTGGGCCCCTGGGCCCTGCCCGAGGGGTGGCTCTGTTAGGAGCGACAAGCCAGGACTCCTGGGCCCTGCCCGAGGGCTGGCTCTGTTGGGAGCGACGAGCCAGGACCCCTGGGCCCTGCCCGAGGGGTGGCTCTGTTGGGAGCCACAAGCCAGGACCCCTGGGCCCTGCCCGAGGGGTGGCTCTGTTGGGAGCGACGAGCCAGGACTCATGTTGTTTCAGCTGTGGAGTGCGTGGTTCACCTGTGTGTCGTCTGGGCCTGTGGGTTTTGGCAAACGTGAGCCGTCACACAGAACAGCTTTGCTCCCTGAGCAGCCCTGTGCTCACCACCCCCGGCGCCCCAGTGCCTAAATGCAGCCTTAGCCCACTGGCAGCATGGAGGCCAGCGTGCAGCTGGATGGGCCATGGTCCGGGGTCTGCCAGCCCGCTTCCCCGCTTCTGCACCCGGCGCTCCTTCCCTCCACTCGGCGCGTTCAGGTCAGCTGAGGCGGCACAGCTCAGGCGCAGCCTCTGCCGGAAGCAGGGGCCGCCTTCACTCGCTCTGTCCTCCCAGCCCAGCCCTGAGGCCAGTTTGACCAGGGAGCTGGTCTGCTTCTCCGCCTGGCCTCAGGTCCAGAGTGGGCGGCAGCTTCCCAAGGGTCCAAAAGCAGGAAGTAGAGACAGGCTGCAGAGCCTGTGCATGGGGCCTGCTTGTGTGCCCTGGGGGTCATCCTAGGAGTGTCTGCTTCTCCCCACGGCCCCTCAGCGTTGGCTGTGGCCCAGAGCCCGCGGCGAGTCGGTGTCTGCGGGATGGAGGGGACTCCCGAGGCACTGCTGTCAGGCGGGGGGACGGTGCTGGACCATGGGCCAGAGCCTCGGAGGTGTGACTGTCCCCGGCGCCTATGGGCGGGGACCTTCTCGTGGCTCCGTGCACACCCTGGCAGGCATGTGGATGTTTGGGGGGGGGCACCTGCCTCTGTCCTTTCGTACATAGTCAGCGCGCCTCCTGGGGGGCCCGCAGCCCCGCCCCTGAGAATCCACAGTGGGCAGTGCAGTGGGACAGGTCCCCGCAGTCTCCAGGCTGCGCAGTGCCAGCGCTGGGGGTCCCGAGCCGCCCCTCACCTGCCAGCCCCTGGCCGCATGTCAGCTGGTCCTGTGGCGTCCAGAGCTTCCCCGACAGAGACCAGCAGAGTGGCCAGAGGGCGGCCACTCTTGTCCCGCCTACAGGGCTCATTGCTGCCCCACGGGGCCCCAGGGTGCTTGCCCACAAGCGGAGTGGCCTGGTCCCACCATCCAGAGGCCCTGTCCCCTCACGGCCTGTCCAGCAGGTCCTGCTTGTTGGGCCCTGTGGACGGGCAGAGCAGGGTCAGCCCCAAGGTGCCCGTTGTCAGGGCTCAGAGACTCAGGCCGGGGCCCCCGTGGCCCTGGGTGCCCCAGAGGGGCTAGTGTGCAGGCACCCCCGAGCATCCCGGCTCCTGAAGGCCCCGCTGACCCCAGGGTGGGCATGTGCCCTCGGCTGCCCGCTGAGTCCTGGGAAACCGGCTGGGACGACCGGAGCACATTTGTGGCCCCCCACCACCCCAACCTCGTGGAGGGAGCAGGCCCCTCACCACCCTGGCTCACAGGCCCACCCTGCCCGGCACAGGTGTCCCATCTGCTGCACACAGGCCAGCAGCCTGCTGCATTCATGGGGGCGGGAGCGTGGACAGGGCAGGCCCCGTGGAGGCAGGAAGGGCCGGGGAAGCACCCCCAACCCCGGGCGTCCTCTGCCCACCGCCCCTGCCTCCTTGGAGAGAGCCGCTCGAGCCAGCGGTGGGGCTGGAGGAGAGAATGGACTTGGCTGGAGCTGGGCTGAAGCGTGAGCCGGGCCGTGGGGGCTCTGAGTGGCCTGGGCTCAGGGCTTGGGCTGGAGCCTGGGCATCTCTGCTGGAAGGGCGCCTCGGGGTTGCCCCAATGACGGGTCTCTGCTGGGGTGGGGGCGGAGCTCAGAGGTTCCCCCTCTGCCTTGGTGACCTGGGCCAGGCCGCGATCCGGGGGCTCCTCACCCGAGCGCTCCTGCCTGTGCCTGGACCTCGGGGCCACGCCGGAATGCGGGGGCCCTCCCCACGCCACCCTCTCTGCAGCAGGGTGCTTGGGTGCGGGCTGGAGGCAGCTAGAGCAGAGGCTTGAGACAGCGAGGACTCGGAGCCGCAGGAGGCCTGACCCTGGACACTCTGTCCCCTAGACTTTTGGACCTGGTGACGTTTTGTAGTTGAACACGGTTCGCCCGTGATGGGGCCAAGGAGCAGGCGTGTGAGGTGCAGGGTGGGTGATTCTGGGCGCCCACTGGGTGCTGCCCTGGAGGGTCCCGAGGCTGGAGGACTGCTGGTGGCCGCCTCAAACAAGAAGCCTCTCAGCAGCTTGGGGGCCCGCCCAAGAACCCGCCATCTCCACCCCAGAGAGACAGGAGGCCTTTGTCCTCGAAGGTCATCCCCAGGGGGCTTTGCCCCTGAGCTCGTGGGCCCGGCCCCCCCCCCCCCCCCCCCCCCCCCCGCGGGCCCAGGCCTCTCTGCCCCCAGCCTCACCAAGCACTTGGCTCGGGGCCCTCCTACCAGCCCCCTCCCCAGCCTGGCACAGGCGTCCTTACCCGGTGACGGGGCACCTGGTTCGGATGCTGTCGGCCTGGGAAGGGCCCGCCAGAGGACCCCGGGGCTGGTGCTGTCCACCGCTGGCTAGACTGTGGTCCCAAGGCCTAGTGGGTCACACTGTGCCCTTGTCCAGCTCATGGAGCCCAGACTCCTGGTGCAGGACCACCTGCTCTTCCTAGTGACCAGGACCTCCACCCGGGCCAATGCCGGAGTGCTCATCCGGTGACTGCCCCAGGCAGATGCCATGTCTCCCGGCCGCTGGTCCTGATTAACTGTGCAAACCTAATTAGTTCATAGCAGTTTGTGGAAGGTGCTCCTTGGGAGCCGGCGTGAGCAGCCTCTGCTTACCCAGAGGCCGGCGTTCACGTTTGCAGGGAGCGTCCCCCCTTACCTCTCAGCCCCACCCGCCTGGGTGCTGCGGGTCTGGCCAGCCCCTCCGAGGCACTGCTGCTGTGAAGAATATTAAAGCGGTTTTTCCAGGAGATGCACGGGAGCAGGGGGCTGGAGAGCTGGATGGCCTGGCGTCCGGGGTGGTCCGGGGCTGGGCTGGGCCCTGGTGTCTGTCCTGGGGGCACAGCCAAGGTACAGGGGCCCTGCAGAGCCCCTCGGGGAGCTGGAGTCTTGAGGGCCGCTGGACAAGCTGGGTGCCCTGATGGCAACCCACGCCGAGCTCTGGGCCCTGCCCCCCAGCAGCCTTGCGCTCACCATCAGGCTCGTGGCCCCATGCACCCCGGGTCAGAAGGCCACGCACCAGGCCCAGGCTGGGGGCCAAGAGGAGCTGCCCTCCATCCCGCCCCTCAGCCCCGCCTGTCACGGCCCTGCCCTCCTGCTTCCCTGAAACCCGCCACCTGCCTGTCCCTCCAGCCTCAAGGCAGAGAAGGGCCCTGCCGTCACCCGCGGGGGCCCCTGGCCCGGGTTCTGGGGGCTGCCCTCCTCCACACGGCCCCTCTCTGGCTCACAGTGGCACTCCTTCGGGAAAGGGCCTGTGAGTGCCGTGACTGAGCATCCCTGGAGATGGGTGGAGACCCCCGGCGGGTTCGCAGGGCGGGGCCCCAGCTTGCCCTCCATCCTCAGGGCCCAGCAGACCCTGGGGCTGGAGAATTGAGGTGACTGGGCCAGGGTGCAGGGCCCGTTGAACCCCGCCCCACCCTGCACACACTCGTGTAGCTTTAACTCACCCAGGAATCAGGACCCCAGGATCTGGAGAGTCAGGCTCCTGGGGGGTGCTGGTCCCACAGGCAAGCACATGCTCAGCTTCCCACAGCCAGCCTGTGTTGGGGGCTGGGCTTCCCCTTAACCTGGGGGAGACAGCTTGGTTTAGGGTCAGAAATCCTCAGGTCAGGACGGATGTTCAGAGTCCCAGGGTCAGTGCGTGTCTGGGGCAGGCTTGGAGCTGAGGGAGGGAGCTGTGGGGAGTGGGCTGCCCCCCAGGACAGTGCTCCTGGTCAGTGCTCCTCTGCTGACTCCCAGCTGGTGCCGCCTTCTTCCTGCAGTGGTGGGAGGACACTTCTTTGGGGCTGGCCTGGCTGTGCTGTCTGACCCCCACCCCCGTCTCCTCTTCCACCAGCGGCAGGCTGCGGCTCGCCCCTCCACCAGATGCAGACGAGGCTCGGTGTCTCCATTTCGCGAGTGTTGAGCCCATTTTCACGGTTTTTACCCTATGGCAGGCAGTGTTTGTTTCACGTTACCCTGGTGAGACAAAGCTTCCTTCCAAGCTGAGCCTCTTTAAGTTGATAAGGATAGATGATTTAAAGAAAAACATTAACTAAATGACAGACCTGGCTGTGGCTGATGCTCAGAGACCTGCCGAGGGCCTGCTCACTGGCCGCCAGCTTGGCGCGCAGCAGCTCCGACTCCTTGCCACACGAAGGGTTCCCAGGAAGCTCTCAGCTCACGGGGGCCGAGCCGCAGAGGGTGACACAGGCAGCCTCTGACCCCGGGGACTGTAGGTCTCTGCCCCCTCCCCCGACTCGGCTGAGATGAGGCCCTGATGCCAGCCTGCGGGCTCTGGCGCCAGGGGCTGGTACATGTGCCCCCGGACCCCCGCTGTTAACGACGAAGCCCCTGCAGCGATTTCCCCGGCTCTCAGCCTGACCCCGTGGTGAGGAAAATCAAGCTGAAATTAAATCAAATTTCAAATGTTAAACTAACCAATTAAAAAAGCAATCACATAGAAACACGCGTTTTTCAAAACACCGTTGTTTACTCTGCCCTAATTAACGTGTCCAGGAAGGAGGTCTGGGCTGCGGGGCAGACCGCTGTCCCTGTGACCTGTCCCTGGCTGGGGCAGGGCAGAGGCAGAGCCCAGCCCAGAGCCCCCCTTGGAGCCCAGACCCATGGGTCTGGCTGCCCCCCCAACCTCTGGCCAGGAGTCCAAAGAGGTGCCGAGTGCACCTCTGACTGGGCATCGGTGTCCTTGGGTGAGACGTCCCGGGCCCAGCCCCACAGCGAGGCCAGCCTGGCTGTCACCCCTGAGGTGTCATCGCCCCTGGCGCTCCCCTCCGGCTCTTCTCCTGCCTGGTCTCCCCCTCCTCTCCTCTCCTGGCGGCCTGGCCCGTTCTGCGCTTGGGATCAGCACTGGGGCCTGTGTTCATGCAAGGCAGACTGTGTCCACTGGTCAGGGGCTGGCAAGGAATGAGAGCATTCAGCCAGTACTGCCCAATGCCATCTGCAAATTCAGCGCTGTCCGTTACCCCTGATACCTCTCACAGAGCCAGAACAGAGAATTCTAAAACTTGCATGGAACCACAGAAGACCCAGAATTGCCAAAGCAGTCCTGAGCAAAAAGAACAAAGCTGGAGGCATGACGCTCCCAGACTTCAGACAGTGCTACAAAGCTACAGTAATCAAAGCGGCCTGGCACTGGCACAAAAGCAGACACGTGGATCAATGAGACAGACTGGAGAACCCAGCGGCACGCCCACACGCCCATAGTCAATTAACCCCCGAGTAAGAAGTCAGGAATATACAATGGAGAAAAGATGATAGTTCCTTCAGCAAGTAGGATTGGGAGAGTCGCACAGCCACATGGAAATTGATGAAGTTACAATATGCCCTCTCACCATACACGAAAATAAGCGCAGAATGGCTCAAAGACCTGAACACAGGACAGGACACGACCAGACTCTGAACTCCGAGAAGAGAGGACAAGCAAAACGTTCTCTGGCACAAATTGCAGCAGTGTTTTCTTACATCAGTCTCCCAAGGTAATAGAAATAAAAACAAAAATAAATAAGTGGGACCTAATCAAACTTAAAAGCTTTCTCACAGTAATGGAAACCATAAACAGAATGAAAGGAGAGCCTGCAGACTGGGAGAAAACATTTGCAAACGGCATTATCAGCAAGGGCTTCCTTTCCAAAATATACAAACAGCTCATACAACACAATAACAAAAAAGCAAGCAACCCAGTTGAGAAACGGACAGAAGGCCTAAGCAGACGTTTCTCCAGAGAAGACACTTGGATGGCCCACAGGCACGTCCGAGGTGGTTGGTGTCTTAGAGACACACAGATCAGAGCTCCAAGCAGGCATCGCCTCACGCGTCAGGGTCAGGATCGCTGTCATCAAGAAGCCCACGGTGATGAGCGGCGGGGAGGGTGTGGAGACAAGGGGGCCCTCGTACCCTGTCGGCAGGAATGTGGACTGGAGCAGCCTGTGGACAGTGGTCTGGAGAGTCCTCGGACAACTGAAGACAGAGCTACGCTGTGACCCTCCAGCCCCACACCCGGGCCTGTGTCCAGACAGAGCCGCGGATCACGGGGCTTCCCTGGTGGCTCAGTGGTGAGGAACCTGGCTGCCAGCGCCAGAGACACAGGCTCAGTCCCTGATCTGGGAGACCCCACACGCCCGGGGCAGCCGCGGGGAGAGCGGCCGTCAGCCCGTCAGCACGGCCCTGACGGGGTCCTGCCGGCGGGGGGGCTGGGTCTCCCCTCACCCCACCCTGCCTGCCGAGGCAGGGCAGCTGCCCTGGCCTCTCGGCCGGGGGGTTGGCAACACTGCTGATGGGGGTTCCCTCGGGCGAGCTCCTCACCCCGGGCAGTGCCAGCCATCTCCCGGGAGGACGCCAGGCCCTCCAGGATGGGGGGGGCGGGGCGGGGCTGCGGGCAGGGCCCGTGTCCCTCCAGGGTCCTGTGGGCTATCCTCTGTGTCTGCTGAGGGGCTAGGGGGTGCCCCCTGGGCTGCCTTGTGAGCGGGAGGGGTCTGTGGGCAGCTGCGGGCGGGCACAGTGTGGGCCCCGCGGGTTCAGAGCCTGCTTGTGGGGCCCGAGGCCCTCAGGGCGTCAGGACCTGTGGAGGGGGGACACAGAGGCCGTGCGGACGTGGAGGTGCGGCAGGGCCGCCCGCTCGGTGACGAGGGCCTCAGCAGGCACGGGAATGAATGGGCCTGGAGCTCGCGGAGCAAGCTGGTAATTACACTTCACCGGAGGGCCATCAATCGCGGCCCTCCCCAGAGCGCCCGCGGGAGCTGGGAGGCCCTTTGTTACCTGGTGACTCACAGCACCGGCTCAGCCAGCTCCGAGCAGACCTTTCAGGGGCTGGACCCAGGCTCCAGGGGGCGCTGCACCTGCCTGCCCAGCACCCCCACCTGCCCGCACCCCTCACCTGCCTGCCCCTCACCCCCTGCCTGCCCCCCTCCCCCCGGCCGGCCCCCCCACCCGCCCCTCCCCCGTCTGCCCCTCCCCCCACTTACCCCCCCCACCTGGCCCCCCACCACCTGCCCACATGGTGCCTGGGAGGCCAGCAGGAGGGCTGTGCACGGGTCCCTGGATGGCAGGGGGGCCGAAGGGATGCAGAGGATGAAGGAGGCTCCCTTGGCTCCGCCTGAAGGAGGTCGCAGGGGCCAGGAACGACTGAGGCCCCAAGCCCCACTGAGCTCTTGCCGCACTCCCCCTACCAGATCTTGAGGGACCCCCCCGCCAAGAGGGGCTGACCCCAGTGAGTGTCTGTCCAGTGGGTCCTGGCCATGGCCAGGCCCTGGCCCTAGGCCTCGCCTCCCTCCGTCCCCATGGGCGCCCACACTGGGGGTGAGAAGCCAGCCTGCGTCTGGGGGTGCGCCTTCTGGGCAGCTGGGGTCCCTGGGCCCAGAACCCCCACCCCACTCCTGCCCCCTCCACTTCCCACAGGGCCCTGCCCACGGGTGCCAGGCCAGGAGGGGCGCCTGAGCGGCAGGGAGCCCCACTGTGGACACCGGGTGATTTAGCGACGTGATTACTCCTAACGCAATACTTCACAGAGCTGCTTATTAGATTTCCCCTTTCCTTCCAAATACTGCTTGGAAATAAACACCTGGGGCTGTTATGTTTTATCCCCCTCCGTTTAATTAACTTTTAAATCACATGATGTCACCGGACCGCTCTCGGATGTTGGCTCTCTGGGAGGGGCTGGGGACTGTGAGCCGCCCGACGTGCCCGCCCTGGCGAGGCCCCCGCCCCTCTCAGACGGGGTTCGGGCTCCTCGCTCTGGCCCGAGGCCGTGGCTCTGCTGCCATGGCCACGTGCGCTGCCCCCCTGCCCGGCACCGAGGACGGGGTCCTGGAGTCACAGCCCCTGGGAGCTTTGGCCTGGGAGTGAGGCCGGAAAGCTGTTCAGACAGAGGCCCTGCCAGGCTACTCGGGAAATGAGATTCCCCCTCGAGGTCATGCTCTGCCAGGAAATGAAACAGTGTTTTCCTAATCCGGGTGGCCTCGTCGTGGCCCAGGATCACGTGGGATCCCATCTCCTCCCCCCCCCCCCCCCCCCCGCCGTGGGCCCGGCCCTCACGCTGTCCTGCTCCCAGAGCACAGAAGGGGCCAGCAACCCCTCACAGGCCTCCCTCGTGCGGCCTCCCACCCCTGGTGGGCCTGAGCCCCAGGAGCCCTCTCGGCCATGAGCCGGCTGCAGGGAAGGCAGTGTGGACGGGGACCCTCGGGCTCATGGGAGCAGCGGGCCTCAGAGCCCTGACTCCCCGGAGTCAGGTGAGCTCAGGGAGGCCACCGCGCAGGGGCAGAGGACCGGCTCTGCAGGGTCGCCCTGAACCGCCACACGCCCTGTGGGCTCACCGAGCTTGGCCTCTGACCCCAGGCTGCAGCATGCGAGTCCTGTGTCCTGAGTCCTGACACAAAGCTAGTGCTTACTCGGCAGAAAAGGCCAGTGAAGTTGGGAAACATCTGTGGTCTTCCAACTCCCCAAAGAGAGTAATTTCCTCTCCCCGGACAGATGCGAACGTGAGGGGCCTTTACAAAATCATTTCTGAAATTAAATCACAAGAAGATACCTGCAAGAAGTAAGATTATCTGCATTCCATTCTTGGGGCCAAGGCGCAAATCAGCTGCAGGACGTGTTTGGAAATTTCTTTTTTAAATGAATGTGGTCAATGCAAATGCAGAGCTGTCAGCAGGATGAGGAAAGCCCATCGTATAATTCAGGCCCCGCGAAGTGGATCTGGAAGCCGAGCGCGGCCCCGGGCAGGCTGCGGTGCTGATGAAATGGAAACTGCGCTTCACACAGTGTGCACACCCAGATCGTGTCTTGGGCTGAGGATGAAGCCCTCCGTCCTTTCTCCCGCTGCCTGCGGGTGGTGGGCAGGGGCGTCCGCGGGTGAGTGCAGGTCCACACATGGCATCCCCACCAGGGGCTGGGGGGCTCCTCCTGTGCCTGATGCCCCGTGGGTCCTAGCAGTGGGCAGACACCTGGGTGACTTGTCCGATGGACGCCCTTGGGGTGGGCTTCCATGGGTGGCCTCGATGCCATCCATCCCGACAGCGAGGCACCATCCAGCCAGGGCAGAGGATGCCCCCACCCCATCTGTGCTCTGACCTGACTGGAAGTCGTGCGCCTTGGCGGAGCGGGGTGGCAGGGCAGCGTGAGAAGCTGCCACCGGGCGAGGGCGTGCCGCCTGGTGCCAGCACGGAGCCCCTGGGAGAGGGTGCAGAGGACGTGCCTTCAACACGGCCGGACCTCGGGACCTGTCTGGGCCAACAGGGCTGCAGTGCCTGGACAGGGCGCGGGTGCGGAGCCCAAGGGGGTCTCGGGCCCTGGCTTGTGCCGGGGACGGCGGCTCACGGAGGCGGGGGCTTCTCTACGGGAGATGAGTCCTGACCAAAGCCCCTTCCTCCCAGCCCTGTCCCCACCCCCACCTTTGGCTTTGACGCCTGTACTAGCAGAAAAGCCCAGTAGGACCCATGCACTTCAGCAATGAGACGTTTTAATTGCATCTTAAAATAGAATTGCAATAAAGAACCTTAAACTGTGACTAACCAATTGTATTTAAGGGAGTCCCAGCATGGTCAGAGGCGGGCAGACTAATGAAGCCGGCCCACTCCCAGAGCCCCAGCCCTCAGAAGGGCGCCGGGACCTCGGCCTGCCTGGCCCACACGCCAGGCGGGCACTGCCCGGGTTGGAAACAAGAGAGGAGGGCCAGATCCCATTGGGTTGATTTGTCATCCATCAGAGAACCTCTGGGTTCTACCAGGAAGAAAGGAGGCCACCTCCCCGCCGGGACACGGGGAGCAGACTGGCCGTACAGGGCTGTGGGGAGTAGTGGGGAGCGGGCCCTGGCTGCAGTGGGTCTGGACGGTCACTGGAGCCCCTGCGTGGCCCTGAGTGAGCAGGTCCCCCTTGCAGCCGCCCTGCCCCCTGAGGGCTGCGGGGCGGGGCGCGTCGGCTCCGGAAGCCCCGGGATTGGCCAGCCCTGTGACGTCTTACTCAGCCACCCCCTCCAGCCTGGGGCTCAAACACACTCGCGCCGGCCCCCTAGTCGGCTTCCGTGCCCAAGCCTGGTAACCCTCACACACCCTGCCCTGCCCTCCTGGCCCCTGACGCCGCTGCTCTGCGGGGGCGCCAGGGAGGCGGGGTCAGCTCTGCGACTGCACGCACCAGTGCCCGGCACGTGTCCAGCCAAGGACTGGCCGAGGGGCTGTGTGGGCACAGGAGCCCCGAGGCGGGGCAGGCCTGTCCTGGAGGCACCGGGCACCCACGGGTTCGGGCCCTCAGGATCCTTGGGCAAGCGTCCACTTCGGCTCCTTCCCCACTTCAAGGACGTGCGGTCTAGCTCCAGAATGGACAGCAGGGCCAGACCCTGAGCAGAGAAGGCTAGGGTGGAACCCTGGACGGACCACCTCCGGCCTTGGGGCCGCGGGGCTGCAGCCACGGAAGCCCAGCGCTCAGGTGGAAAGGGCCGGGGGTGAAGGCTGTTGCCGCTTCCTCTCTCATTTAATTATCAGCGTGTCAGTTGCAGAGTTGAAATGGAGCTTAAAAAGCCTTTGTGAGTAATTAGTGTCAAAAACACAAGATCTACAAAGCCATAAACTCACAGCTTGGTGATGTTACCAAGTACTAATTAAAAAGGAAGAGAGAAAATTCTGTCTGGAGATCAGACCCTCATCCCTGCCAGAGATGAAAAGCAAGGCCGGTGCAGACGGTCTGGTGCGGGGTGAGGGGTGGTCGGCTCCTGCTCACGCGGGCACAGCTGGGCCTCCGGATGTCGCCGGTGTGCCTGTGCTTCCCCCAGTGCTGGCCGGGCAGGCTTCCGGGCTCGTCACCTGTTCGGAACACGGAGGCCTCGTCCTGCAGTGGGCATGCCTCGAGGTCAGGCCCGGTCCCGCCGTCCGGGTGCCCACGTCCAGCGGTAGTGGCAGAGGAGGCAGCTTGGGTGAGAGGAGACAGCCCTCTCCTCTGTCCACGCTGCTCTGTTGACGGAGGGAGACAGCAGCTGCTGGGTCATCGTATCGGACGTTTGTGCTGGACACGCTTGTACAGCCCGGCGTGGAAATGGGAGAGCGTCGCACAGCTGTCAGGGTCCACGCAGAGGGGGCAGGGAGGCTCCTGGGAGACGGCATGTCTGCAGCAGGACTGCAGGGGGGGGTGTGTGTGCAAGAGCATGCGTGTTTGTATAAAAGAGTGTGTGTGAGAGTGTGCGTGAGAGCATGTGTGTATACAAGAGTGCGAAAGTGTGTGAGTGGGGTGTATGTGTGCACCAAAGTGTGTGCACGAGTGGTGTGGGTACGGAGAGTGTGTGCCTGTGTCTGCGTGTGTGTGTCTGGGGCGGGCAAGTGGCTGGGGGGCGGGGGCAGGAGAGGTCGGGGGCGGGGTGGTGAGCCAGCCCACCTCCTCTGCCATCTTGGAGTCTCGCTCTTGGCCTCCAGGTTTCTTCTTCAGAGTCTGGGCGTTCTGGTTCTCGGCATTTCCATATTAATTTTAGACCCAGCTTGTCGACTTCTCCAGGAGAAGCCTGCTGAGGTTCTGTTAGGACCGCCCCGCATCTGGAGTCCCCCCCACACACATGTGGAGTCCCTCCGGGGGAGCTACCCTCAGTGGTGCCGCGTCTTCAACCCGAGGGCGATCTCTCCTCCATCCCCACCCGAGAGCGGTCTGTCTCCTCCGTCCCCACCCAGGAACCGTCTCTCCGTCTTCCCCTAGGAGCGGTCTCCCTCCTCCGTCTTCACCTGGGAACGGTCTCTTCATCTTCCCTCAGAAGCGGTTCCCTCCTCCGTCTCCCGTCCAGGGCACAGCCTCACATCTTTCTGTCAGATTTATCTCTAAGCGTTCCGTGTGTCTGATGCTATTATAAACTGCTTTTTACTCTAAATTTTGTTTTGTTGCTAGTATATACAAATAGTCCATTTTTATAAAACGGACCGTTTATTTTGTGGCCTTGCTGACCTCATGTATGAGCTCTAGGAGCCTCTTAACCTGTTGTGTGGTATTTCTGCAGAGATGGTGGTGGGATCTGTGAGCAGTGTTAGCTGCTTCTGCCTCCAGGCTTGGAGGGTCTTGTCTCTTTTCCTTGCCTTGTTTCCCTGGCTTGACCTCCAGAACAGTGTCGAGTAGAACCATGAGCGTGAGCTTCCCTGTCCCGCGCTCACCCCGAAGGGACACGCTCAGCCGGAGCGCTTGGTGTAGCGTCAGCCGTGGGGCAGGTGGGGCGGTCCGAGACGCCCATCATCCGGCCGAGGGAGCGTGGGCCTGGGTCTTGTCCACGCAGGAATGTTGTTGAGGAACCCGTGTCGGGTGTGTTCAGATGTTTCCTCTGGGTTTTCTTCTTTCCTTTGGTAGTATGTTGGGTTACTTTTTCTAGCAGTAAACCAGCCTTGCATTCCCGGCAGAGCGATGAGGTGTGCGTGCTCAGTCCTGTCCGACTCCCTGGACTGCAGCCCACCAGGCTCCACTGTCCGTGGAATTTCCCAGGCAAGAATGCTGGACTGAGTTGCCATTTCCTTCTCCAGGGGATCTTCCCGACCCAGGGACTGAACCCTGGTCTCCTGCATCTCCTGCTTGGCAGGGGGATCCCTGACTGTCTGAGCCACCCAGGGAGCCCTCCTGGGATAGGATTGTGTTCCTCTTATTACTTGTGTTACTGGATGCGTATTGCTCACTGCTTTGCTCAGAACTTTTGCGTCTGTGTTCCTGAGGCTTGTTGGGCTATGTTTTCCTCCTCCGTAACGCCGCCATCCAGCCATGGTGTCATGGTGACACCTGACTCATAGGATGAGCTGGAGGGCATCTCTCCTCCGTTTCTGTAAACACTTTATATAGAGCTGGTATAGTTTGTTCCTTAAATATCTGATAGAATTTACAGGAGAGCCATCCAGGCTTGGAGATTTCTTTGTGAGAAGGTTTTTTACTATGAGCTCAATTTCTTGAGAAGATGTAGGACTACTCAGGTTATCTCCTTCCTTTGCAGTGAGCTTTGGTAGTTTGGTATCTTTCAGAAAATTTTGTCCATTTGATGTAAGCTGTTGTGTTTATTGGTAAAAAGTTGTTTATAATGTTTTCTTACTGTCCTTTTGAAAATTTGTAGAATTCATAGTGCTGACATCTTGCTTATTCATGATACTATTAATAGTCATTTGTGTCTTCTTTTGTTCCTGATTCATCTGACCGGTTTATCAGCTTTATTAATGTTCTGAAAAAGTCACTTTCGATTTCATTTTTTTCTAATGCTTTTTCTACTTCACTGATTTCTGCTTTGATCTTTATTTTCTTTTTCTGCTTACTTTGTTTCGACTTTGCCTTTTTTATTTTAGTTTATCATTTTAAAAAAAAATTTTTTTCTTGGCTGTGCCCCACAGCTTGCAGGATCTTAGCTCCCCAACCAGGAATCTAATGCTTGCCCCCTGCAGTGGAAGTGTGGAGTCTTATCCGCTGAACTGCCTGTGAAGCTACGGCCGCTGTTTGAGTCCTTTCTCTTTTCTGACGTAGACACAGTGCTATGCATTTTCCCCTAGGTTTGCTTTACCAGCACTTACAAATTCTGATACCTTATTTTTGAATTTGTTGAAATTTGTGTTAAGGTCCAGAATGTTGTCTAAGTAAATAATACTTGAAAATAATTTGTACTCTGCAGGAAATCACGCTGTAAATATGTGAGGCAGGTTTTTTGGTAGGCTTGTCAGATCTTCTGAATCTGTGCTCGTTTCCTGTCTTCCTTTTCTGTCAGTGAACAGAGATATTGAAATCTCTGACTGTAGTTACAGATTTGTCTGTTCCTGCTTGCATTTCTGGTGGTTTTTATTTCATGTGTAAATGAATGCCTTTATTGTTTTCAAATGACCGTTTTCCTTGGTAACATCCTTTGCTCTGAAATCTGCTCTGTTTGGTACTAACGGGTCACTGCAGCCGTCAGCCTCTGCTAGGGTGGTGATTGCCCGGAACACACGTGCCTGGAGGCGGGGTCCCGGGAGCCTTTCGGAAGCCAGCCTGCGCGCGTGCCGGCCTCCCCGGGGCCTGGCCTGGGGGGCGTCCCTCAGGGGCACCGCGGCCCGCTCTCCTGTGCCCATCTCGTTCTGGTCGGTCTCTGCTGCTACGTCTTCAGCTCACTGGACTGCTTTCCGCAGCATCCGGTCTGCCCTTAGCCCCAGGACACCGTCCCAAGCGCTGCAGGTTCGCCCTTGGACGCCGTCTGCCCCCTCTGCCATCAGCTCTCTGAGCGCATGCCTTTGCGTCACCTGCTGATCCTAGCGGCAGCGTTGGTTCCGACGGGTTTCCACCGGCTGCTCTCTCTCTTCACTGTGAATCACGCTCTTCTGGGTTTGTGCGGCCTGTCATCTTTGTTGTGATAGTGAGTTTCTCCCTGATGGGGGCTGGGTGTCTTTGTCTTCCTGTGACTGCTCCCGCCCAGGCTTTGCTCAGAAGTATTGTTACTTACTTGGAAGCAGATTCTTTCAGGTCTTGGTTCAACATATGTGAGCCAGGGACTTCCCTGGTAATCCAGTGGTTAGGATTCCATGCTTCCACCGCAGGGCCTGTGGGTTCAATCCCTGGTCAGGGAGATCAAGATTCCGCATGCAGGTGGCACAGCAGAAGGAGCCTCCTGAGCGGGGCCAGAGCAGTGGAAAGTCGAGGGTAACTGTGCTCATCCTGAGGGGAGACCGCCCTGTGCCCTGTGATGGTTTCCCGGCGTGGCTGGGGGGGGATGGGCGGGCACGGACCTGGCGGTGTGAGCTTCTGTGGTGGCAGTGTTTGCCCCACACCATTGTGGGGACTTTTCCTGGTCTCAGCTGCTTTCCTGCTCATGCGCTGATCGGCCCCCTGCAGGGTGCTCGGGGACACTCTGCTCGGCCCTTCTTCCAGGCCTGGCTCCCGTCTTGGGCGCCCTGTCCTGCAGCTCTGGCCCCAGGTCTCCCCAGCTCTCTGCTGACCCTCCGCTCAGAGTGTCCCTCCTGTGCCCAGAAAACCTCTGGGGAAGACAGGGCTGTCCGGGCTCACCTCCCGTCTCCCAGGACCGCCCCTCGTTCCCTCATTTCCCAGGACCTGTAAGTGTTGTTGCGTTTCTGTGTCTCCTTCTTCTGGTTGTTTCAGGCAGGTGAGTAAATCTCCCTCTTTCTCCCAGAGCCAAGTGTTTGGATGGTGTTACCGTCTGAGCCCACCCCCAGCCCCCCAGAAACCGAGGGAAGTCCAGCTCAGCAGTGAGGCCGGAGCCGCGGTCATGCAGGTCATGCAGCAGTAGCAGAGCGGCCGCCTCGAGCTGGCTTCCGCCTCCGTCGGAGCCGTGCCCCCAGGCACCCCGCCCCTCAGACGCCCCGCGGGCTCCTCTCAGTCCCTCCCAGGCTGTCTGAACAGGGAGGCGAGGAGGGGAAGGCCTCCCGGATGAGGGGGGGGGGGCAGGTGGTGAAGCCCACCCAACGGAGGAGACAGAGGGACCCAGGCTCTCCCAGAACTGGGGCCCGGGCCAGGGGAGCTGGGCCTGCAGGGGCCCCTCTGCCCGTTGAGAGCGTGGGAAGGACCCTGTCAGTCCTGTGGTGCCCACCCCACTCTCCTCTCCCTGCCTGCCCCCCTTACCCACCTCTGCCCCCAACCCTGGCGGCCTCCACTCCCAGCCTCTGCCGCTGGGACCTGGGAGGCAGCCTGGGCACCCACCTGTGCTGGGCGGGGCTCCTGGATGTGACCTCCCAAGGCCTCGCCGCCCCGCATGCACCCACCCGCTCATGAGGCTGCAGGAACAGCTGCGTGTGGATCTAAAACGGAGCATCTGAGAAGATGGAGGGCTGTATAAATAGAATAATAATAATAATTGTGGGTTTGAGATCGGTCTGCAACTGTTGGGGTGCCTGGCCTTGCCCCCCCAACAATCGCTCTTGGGAAAGGTCACCCCTCTCCGGGGACGGTGAATTCCAATAACGCTGGTATAATTAGAATATGCAGTATTTAGATGCTTTTCAGCACAATTAAGTGGGGATAATTGGGCGAGCTATTTTCCGCGTGCTGGACATGCTTTCTCGCCAGCTTCCGTTCGTTCCCTGGAACTTGGTGCCGGGACAGCGCGCTCAGCTCCTGGCCAAGCTGTCCCGACCCACTTGCCTCCGCTGGCTCTCTGTTCATGCACAGCAGCGGCCGCCGGGGCTCCCAGGGGCCTCCGGGACCCAGACACGCGGCCAGCCCCCCGGGCGCCCAGGCCAGGCAGCCACGCCCAGCGGCCTCACTGGGTGTGATGGCATCTTCTGTCGATGAGGGAGGGTGGCAGGGTGGCGGGACGTGCCTACAGGCCCTCAGGGGGCTGAGGGGTCCGTGTGGGCCTCGGGCCTGAGCTCCGAGGCGAGGGGGCAGCAGCCAGGCGTGGGCAATGCAGGGGGCGTGCCACACACCCAGGTTCTGGGCAGGCGGGCACCCCCAGAGGAGCCCTCCCATAGTGGAGGGGGCTCAGATCTGGGGGAAGCAGCAGGGTGTCGCCCCCCAGCCCCCAGACGAGCTCACAGCAGCCCCGGAGGCCGACAGGTGGCGACAGGCCCCAGGGCAGGCTGTCCTGCGAGGCCTGGCCCAGGCCTGGGGCGGGTGACACACGTCAGCGTGTGTCTGTAGCAGGGATGCTGTGTGCGCGTGTGTGTCACCGTAAAAGCCCTGGAGAACGCAGGAAACCGAATGAACCACCTTTCACCCTGGCCCTGTGAGCGGCCGGCCGGCAGCCCCGCTCCGCCGCCCTTTCTGACGGCCTCTTCCTTGCTGTCGGTGGGAATGCTGCGCGGGCTTCTGAAGTTGGGAGCACCTGGCCTGACCCCAGCAGAGAACAGCATCCGTGGCAGCCGTCACCCCGGAGGGCGGGCAGCGGGCTGGGCCTGGGGCCGGGCCACCCCCAGACCGGCCGGCGGTCCCGATGTCCCCAGGCACAGAGGGAACGCCAGCGACACGGGTGGCTGGACAAACGGCCCCTCACGGCTCTGCCGTGGACACTGCAAGGCACATCTAGCTCCTGAAGGGCAGTTAGGAGCCGGCAGCCCACGGGGCCTGGGAAGCGCCCAGAGGAGCCCCAGATAGGTCAGAGCCGAAGGGCCGCCCTAGAGGCAGGGAGACTGGGCCAGGCTGGGAGGGGGCCCGCAGGGTTTGCCCCCCACCCTGGCCAGGGAGACACAGCTGCCCTGCCGGCCCCCACCCACCCCCAGCCTGCGCTGGGCCCACAGCTCAGGAGAACCAGCCCCTCTGACATTTAGGGGAGACTGGGAGTCAAGAGCAGAAGGCAGAAATGAAAGGATTTTCTGAGAAAAGGTCAGAGTGGTTTCTCTCATTTTTATTTAAAAACGGTTTGTGTTGAGCTCTGACAGGGCTAAGTGGGCAGCAGAACAGGGCCGGCCGGGCGGCGCGTGGCGGGCGGAGGAGGTGCCCGCGGCCCAGCCGGAGCTCAAGGGCCAGGCGGGGGGCTGTGATCCACAGGTCACGGAACTGGCCCGGGCAGCGCCCAGCTCCTCCCGAGACGTCCCACCCTCCCGGGGGTCCCAGGGCTCCGCCATGCAGGCCCCGCTGAGGGGTGGCCCGTGCCACCCGCGAGCATGTGCCGCTCAGGTTCTCTCAGAGCGCCCGTCGCCAACGCGGGGGGCCCTTATCCGCCGCAGAGGCCGTGCCCGCTGCCCTCACTGCCCTCTCTCTCCCTTTACCCCGGCTCCCGCAGGGTGCTCCCCGTGTGAGCCACGCATGGCGCTCTGTGAACAGCCCACTCTCCCTCCCGCGGCTGGATCAGTCCCGTCCATGGCCGCAGCGTGCGGGCCTGCCTGCCTGTCGGTGGTCGTCCAGGTCTGGTGCCGTGCTGAATGCTGCTGCCCTGGATGCTCCCAAGCCAGCTCCCGTGTGGACGTGCCCCAACTCTTCTCGGGCACGTGCCCAGGACTGGTGTCGCGGGCCTCAGGGTCCTCTCCTGAGAACACTGGGCGGTCAGCACAGCGTCCACACCAGCACGGTCCTTGCGGCCTGGGTGAGACGGTCCCCGCAGGCCTGGGGCAGGTCTCCCTAGAGACAGACAGTCTGCAAAGCTTGTCTGTGCTCCGAGGAAACACCCGTTCAGATCGTCCCCTTCTCTGTCATTGGGTCAGTTGTCTTTTCATCGTTGGTTGGAAGAGTCACAAGTGTGTTCTGCGCGTGGTCCTATAACAGACACCAGCCCAGCCGGGGGCGTATTGCGGGGTCTCCGTGGCTGGGAGGAGCGTGTCCGCCATCCCCTGAGCTCAGGACACCCCGTGGCTGGGCCTCAGGCCACACTGCGCAGCTTTCTGGTGGCCGTTACAGGAATCCTGGTGGGGCGGGCACCCAAGGACCGAGGCAGAGCTGGGGTTCAGCTGGCAGGCGGGTTTGAGGGTCAGAGGAGCTGCCTGGGAAGGAGGCAATCTCCAGAGGTGTGCGTGTCACCAGGGTATCCCATACCCGGATTCTCCAAACGGAGCGGTGGCCGACATCCTCTGGGCAGGGTGGAGCTGACCACATTAGGCAGGCAGGCTGGGCAGGTGGCCGCTCCATTGGGGGGGCCACCCTTGGTGGCCACCACCCTCCTCCCCTCCCGCCACCCTGAGCTGCCCCACCAACACCCCTGTCTCAAGGAATAGGGCTGCAGGTCACAGGCTCCTGTCTGATGCTGGACGGCCTCTCCCCAGGCCTGCGCCCCCAGCTCTCCCAGACCCCAGCAGGCAGCCCCGGGGTCCCCTCTCACCTGGGATGGGCTGGCTAGAGGGGAGGCCCCTGGCAGGGAGCCTCTCCCTGCCTCTGGGCACTGCCCATGGGAGGGAGCAGTCATCCTGAGCCCTGCCCAGGATGGGGCACCTTTGGGCCTCCATCCACCCCCAGTAGCTGAGCACCCGGGCTTGGCTCTGCTCAGACCTGCCTGGTGACCCCGACTAGCCCTGAGACATCTCCGAACTCGCATGTGAGGGGCTGACTAGCTGGTTTGGGGGGCCCTGCACTGTGGTGCCCAGTGTTTAGAGGGAGGCCTGTCTTCTTTCCTGGCACTTCCCCAACTTCAGCTGACATTTAGACAAGGAAGCATAGAGGAATCAACCCCTTGGGTTCTCCAGGACGCCTAGCCCCCACCTGCCGCCTGCAATAAGCCCTCGAGGAGGGGGTGGCCCCCCAGCACGCCCTCAGCTGGGAGCCCCTCCGCTCCTGCCTGAGGCCTGACAGCCAGAAAATTCGCAATCTGAGCCTGGATGGATAGGCAGGTGGGGGCCAGAGGCGGCCCTGCAGAGACCCCGCCCTGTGGTCCACCTGAGGGCTGTGGGTGAGGGAGGCCCTGCTCCACGGCCCCTCGGCCACCACCCCGTCACCAAACCCACACAGTGAGTGTGAGACCTGCCTCAGACTGCGTGCATGTGGCCAGCACGAGGCCCTCATGCCTGGCTCCGAGTGTCCTCACGAGGGCGGGGGGCTGAGGGCCGAGGGCCGGGGGGAACCAGGTGGGCTGACCCGGAGGAGCCGGCGAGCTGGAGTCCACACCCGCATCTGCCTCTGGATCCTAGAGAAGGGGTGAGGCCCCTGCCCACGCGGCCCGAGGATTGGCCTCGCCCACGGGCACGCGTGGACTGGGGCCGCGGGGGCAGGGGTGTCTGCCTGGACCCGCGTCTGCTGACGCGTCTCCCGTGCCCCACAGGCTGCAGGCCCCTCGGGCACCAAGATGCAGCTGCTGGAGACGGCGTTCTCGCGGACGGTTCCTGGGCTCATCGAGCTGCACCTCCTGCAGCAGGACAGCATCCCTGCCTTCCTCAGCGCCCTGACTCTCGACCTCTTCAGCCGCCAGACGCTGGCCTAGCCCCCGGCCCCAGCCTCAGAGAGGTAGGGGGTGGCCTGCAGGAGCCCCGCTGTCTGTTCCTCGGGGCCCCGGCCCCCCAGAGCCTGGCCCAGCCTCCGGCCTGGTGGGGACTCCTGAGCATCGCCCCGCCCCCCGCCAGGCACCCCGCCAGAACTCAGGGCCCAGGGGGCGCACCTCTGGCTGGGTTGGGGTGGGGGGCGGGTTACGGAGCTCAGGGTCACTCCCTGCCCAGCCCTGGGCCCATGCCCACTCTGCAGGGCAGGCCCACCTCCTCAGCCCCCGTCCTGCAGGGCAGGAGCTAGGGGTTCTGTGGCCGGCTCCCTGCCCCTGCCCACGGTGTCCACTCACCGCAGCCCGGCCGTGCTGGGTCGGCAGGTGAGCCTGGGCGCCTGTGGCATCCCCTGCTCTCATGAAATAAAGGTCCCCTCAGCACCCCGCCCCTCGCGTGTGCGTGTCTGAACCCCAGGGCCCCCACCGCCCCAGGTGTGGGGAAGACTGTCCTTCTGTCCTGCCCTGTGGGCAGCCCGTGACCACAGACTCACCTTGGGCCCTGCCCACGGCGGGTTCCCGAGTCACCACCGGGGAGGTGGGCAGGGCAAGGCCGGGGCTGGCCCACCCGCTCACACTCGCTCCCACCCGCTCCCACCTGCTCCCATCACAAGACCCCAGAGTCCTGGGCACAGCAGCCTCTGGTCACCTCCAAGCGGGGCCGGCAGAGCTGGGGCTGCCCCCAACCCTGCCCTGAGCTCCAGCCTGTCACTGTTGGCTCCAGAGCTCAGACCTTGACTGTGTGCCTTGGACAGAGGCGGCCCGGCCCGGCCCGGCCCAGGGTCCCTGTGAGGTCAGCCCAGGCCCTCCTGCTGGAGCCCGGAGCCCCCAGCTCGTCCGACCACACGGCAGCTTGGGGGCTGCTGCTCCCCCCTCTCAGATGAGGAGGCTGAGGCCTGGCGTGTGGGCTGGCTTCCCAGAGCCCTGGCTGCTCCAAACTGGACTCTGGTCCAGCTGGGGTGTGCCGCTCCCTCCCCGCAGATGCTCGGGGTGCCTCTTGCACAGCCGGGCACCCCTGCACCAGCTTTCGGGGGTTGGGGGGCGGCTTTGTGCTTGACCGTCCTCACAGCACCGGGACGGAAGCAGGACCACTGAGCTGTCGGCGGGCAGGGGGTCCCCGCTTAGCGAAGCTGGCAGACGTCCAGGTGGGCTTCCATTCCCCACACCCCAACCCCCTGCGGCCCCAGACGCGTCAGCACAGCACCAGTTGCCCCCGCGGGCTCTGCGACTCCCTCGGGCAGGTGGGGCTGGGGTTCCGAGACCTGTGGGCCCCCTCCTGCCTCCCCTCTGGAGCCCCAAACCCTTGATGACGACTTCCTGCCACTTCACGGGTGCGAGGTCCTGCAGGCAGGGGTCCGGGGACCAGGCTGCCCTCTGACTCTGCCCCGTCCCGAGCCCCCTGGAGAGCTGGGCCGGGCCCAGGCATGGGGGTGGCTGAGGCCTGGGCCCAACCTCCCTCCCGGGTGAAGTCCCCGACACCAGATGCTGCCAACGGCAATAGAATGCTCGAGTCAGACTGGACACAAAATCATCAGCCCCAGAAGGCCTGCGAGGCCCCGTGTGTACAGGCATGCCCCCGTCTGCGAACGGTGCTCTATGGCCAGCTCCCCGCGGGACAGGAAGAGGGTCACGCTGGCCAGAAGGTCCCAGGACGCGGGCCAGGGCTGAAGCACTGGGCCTGTGCCCGGGGATCACCGCGGGCCAACACAGGGGTGTGCAGGCCAGGTGAGCGCCCCCAGGGTGGTGGTCTTCGTCGCACAGCCAGAGCTGAGCTCCCGCAGTCTCAGCAGAAAAGGTGCTGGAGGGTTTGGGGGCATCTGAGTCAGGCTGGGAGGCTGGGGCTGTGCTCGCGCCGGGCCCTGAGCCCCGCAGGTGACGCGGCCCCGAGGCCAGGGGCCCACTCGGCCCCAGCCTGCACCTCGTGCCCGGATCTCCCAGCTACCTGTTCCCGTCTGCGTCGCCCGCCGAGTCGGCCCCCGGGGAGAGATGCTTCCGGTGGGGCCGGGACCAGCCGAATCTCCGCAGGAGGACGGGCCGGTGCTCGGCAGCTAAGCCTCCCCCGAGCCCAACCTCACGTGAGAACCGGGCCCTGGTCTCCTCCCTGTCCCGGGCTCCCCACCTTTGTCCACAGTGAGAAGGACCCCGAGGCCGCTTCCAGGTGGGAAGCACCCCCAGGCCTGGACCGCCCCCCACCGCCGGCTCACGGGCAGCCCAGGGGGACAGTGCTTGTGGTCAGTTGCGAGATTTCCGCCCCTGAAGGAGGCAGAAGGGGCTGACCCCCCCAGGGATGCGTCTGAGCAGGATGGGGCACAGAGGCCTCTGGTACCCTCCCGGTCGACTGGGTCTCCAGCTGCCAAGCTTGCCCGCCCCTGCCCCACCGCCTGCCAGGGGCTCTGAGCGTGCTCGCGTGGGGAGCCGGACCCCAGAAGGGTCTGGTTCTGGCAGACCCCCTCCGCCACCAGCTCGTTAGCGGGCACCGGTGCTAAAGAGGTGTTAAGCCACTAATGGCTAATTTTAAGGGATTAGTGCTGCAGCAGTGAGTCGTAATTGCCAGGACGGAATGGGGTTAGGAGGGCGCCGCCTGCCGGGCCCCCGCCTCCCCCTGCACCGGCAGCAGGGCTGCCAGCGCAGCTCGCCAGCGTCCAGTGTGGTCCCTGTCCCTGCGCGTGTGCCTGGTTCAAGCTCTGGAAACGAGCACGACGCGGTGTGGACCACAACCAGCGCATCGCCCAGGCGGCGGTCAGACGTGCGGGGCCCTGGGTCAGAGCCAGCGTGTGGCGTGGCCCCGTCCCGGTCTGGTAGGCCCACCCACCCCGCCCGCCCCGCCAGCAGCGCCCAGTGCGCAAAGCCCCGGCCCGCCTGCGAGCTGACTCCCATCCCAGGGTGATCTGCAGGCTGGATCTCATCAGAGGAGGCAGCGGGGGTTCGGAAAGGGCCGAACCCACCTCAGGCCACCTGCACCTCCTTCAGGCCCGGCCCTTGGGGCAGGGTCAGCTGCCCTCATGACCCCAGCTTCTGGGCCAGACATGGCCTGCTTCCCTCGTGGTTCAGTGTCACCGGGACCCAGGGCCAAGGGGAAAGCCGGGCGTCTGTCCCCAGGCAGCCTCAGAGGGGCGACTCAGAGGTCCAGAGCCGGACAGGCAGCAGTGTGTGCACGGGCCTGTGTGCGGACTGTGTGCGTGTGAGCGTGTGACCGTCATGCGTGCTACGTGTGCATGGGTGGCCCTGTCACGGGTGTGTACAAGCACGTGCGTGCACAGTGAGGACCTGGCTTTACCAAGCTGCTTAAACCCCTGCTTCGGGCCCAGAGAGGGGCAGGGCCTCAGGCAAAGTCACCCAGCATGAGGGGCCAAAGCCCTGTGGCCTGTCTCCTCGTGGCTCGCGTGTTCTCCTCCTCTGTATTCCCAGCCGCACGACGCGTATGCACTTTGAGTGCGTAAGGAAATGCCCTTGGCAACAGATCGGTCGAGCGTAAGGAAGACGCCCCGGCCCTGCCCAGCTCGTCCACCTGTGGTGGCCGCACACGCCTGACACACACAGGGCCACGTTCAGTCTCTCTGGGCTTCTCTGTGCTCTTACAATAGCTGGGTTGCTCCACAGCTTGGATTTTTTTTTCTCACTTAACAAGTGTCTTGGAAATTTTCCATAAAAGCATCTACTGATGTATTTCATGGGATTTTTGTTGTTATTTCCAAAATACTTAAGGAGTTTTATTGAAAGCAATAACCTACAGAAACACCAGATTCTCATTTTAAAGTGAAATCGACAGCATCTCTCAGAACTTCCATACTTCTGAGCCATGTGGGTCATTTAAAAACAAGCAAATGCCAAACCAAACAAAAACCAATCTCCAAATCAGCAACTCTTGGCCTGTAGGCCTTTTTCTCGTGGTTCCAGGCCCCACCCTGTTCATGGCCCCAGACTTTCCAGAGTGAGCAGAAGGTTTGGGGTTTCCCCATCTGGTTAGCATTTCTGAGAACTAGACCCCATGGCGAGCCTCGGACAGGCCAACCCTGGTCTCCCCTTCCCCGGCATCCCCCCAGCGGGGGTTTCTTCCCAGAATCTCACTGCCTCATTCTCCCTTGTGGACGGAGCTGTCCCCCAGATTCATCTGTTGAGTTCCTACCTCTGTACCTCACAGTGTGACTGTTTGGAGTCTGAGCCTTTCAAGAGGTGACTGAGTTAAAACAAGGGTTTAGGCTGGGCCCTGATCCCATAGGACTGGTGTCCGTGTAGGAGGAGATCAGGACACAGACCCACCGGGGACGACGACGTGGGGATGCAGGGAGAAGTCGGCCGTCTACACACTGAGGACAGAGGCTTCTGGAGGAACCAGCCCTGCCCATACCTGGATTTCAGACGTCCCGTCTCCAGGACTATGAGAAAACTGTCTGATGTTGAAGCCACCCAGGCTGTACTTTATCGTTATGGGGGGCGGCGGGGCGGGGGTGGGGGTTGCTGAGCCGACTCATGCCCATCCTTCCTGTGGCACTTAATAATACCACCACCTGACATTTCCTTTTGCACGTTTCACTTACAATATATATGTATTACATACATATACGTTTTCATCAGCTTCAGTGCCTTCTCAAGAACTTGTAGAACCACCCTGATGACAGAAGTAACGTGCAAGCCACATACGTATGTAATTTGAAATTCTTAGTAGCCACATTTAAAAAGCAGGAGAAATTTTAATGAATATATTTAACCTAATATATCAAAAAGTTTTATTTCAACATGGAATCAATATAAAAATTACTTTTGCAGTATATACAAACATTGAATCACTGTGTTATTGAAACCAATATGTCAGTTATATCTTAACTTTAAAATTTATGCATATAAATTAGAGAGTCACTTGACCATCTCTTGGCACTGAGTGTTTTATACTTGGAGCCAGTCTGGGTTCCAGCCAGCCACGGTCTCGGCGCATGCGCAAAGGCCACCGGCTCGGCACCCGCCGCGGACAGGGCCCGGGTGTCGAGGGTCCCGGGCATCTGGCGGTACTGCCCGGAAACCATGGTGGCCGACTGATGAGAGAGTGGCTGTCCCAGCAGGTCACCTGGAGCTCCTGGAGACGTCGGCAGGGCCGGGGGCTCGGCCCCCCACGATCGCAGTGCACACCGGGGTCCAGGCTCTCAGGGGTCGCCCCCACTTCCCCATGCGCCAGGCCCAGGCAGCGCACACTCCCTGGCCTGGGCTCCAGGCTCCGCCCCTACCGGAGCCTCAGTCTCCACGTGGGGAGAATGGCCCGACAGCAGAACCAGCGGTGGGCCCCCGAGCCGCCCGCAGGCCCGACCCGTGGGCGCCACATGTGGCCTGTAGTGCGGCACTGTAATTAGCGCAATTACCAGCAGCCTTCGTGGCTTTTTTGTTTCAAACTTAAAATGGAAATCTACTTTTGCACCAGGTTTACAGGCCGTTAACAGAATTCACTTAATCAGACCCCAACACCAAGTCCTTGAAAATGAGAATTAAAAAAGGTCTGCATTTGCATATTCATGTTTTTAATAGGGTTCAGAAGGTGTATTTGCAATTGATGAAAAGGATTAATTAAACCTAATTTGCATTGGCGGAGCATCTTAACCCCTTGCAAGCTGGCCCGAGGCTGGGCGGCGGACGGGCCAGAGGGGCCCACGCTGGCGGGGCAGGAGGCCCGAGCCGGCCGCTGAGCCACCTCCTGGCGCCCCGCGTCCGAGACCCGAGGTCCGCGCGAGGTCCGGCCCTCGGCCTCCACAGCGGCCACCCCGGAGACGCAGCTGTGGGTCTGCCTCAAGGATAGACACACCCGAGTGTTCTTGTAACCCAACCGGTCACCGTCAAGCATTTGGAGGACGCGGGAGGTCTGGCAAGAAAGTGGCAGTCGCTCGGCACCCACCACCCAGAGGCAGGCCCTGTACCCGCGGGTGTGCGCGCCCGCAAGGTGGACACGTCCGTCCACGCGGGGCGCGCGCGTGCGGCCGGGGCGCGTGCGTGGCGTGCGTGGCGTGGTGCGTGCGTCAGTGCGCGCTGCGTGCGTGGTGTGTCCGTGGCGTGGAGCGTGTATCGTCAGTGCGCGCGGCATGCGTGGTGTGCGTGGCGTGGTGCGTGCGTCGTCAGTGCGCGCGGCATGCGTGGTGTGCGTGGCGTGGG